>WCAA01000088.1:0-90799 GCA_010623925.1 Antarctomyces pellizariae
TTGTCCTAGTAAAACTACCCTTGGGGAGCTCTACACTCTACCTCCCAACCACCCACCATTACAGATACAACTGAATACAATAAATGTCAGTATGTCACATATCCTTGTAAGTGTAAAAAATTAATAGTAAGCTGTATTCTAAATAGTTAAGCTAATATACTGTTTATATTAAAGCTAAAAAAAGAAAAAAAAAGTTTATGTCTACAAGGATCTGTTGTTTTAATATATCCCATACACAGTAGCTTGTTTGTTTTGCAAAGTCTTGTCTTATATAATTTGTAGTACGTGTTGTAGCTCAGATCCATATGTAGTCTATGTTGAGGGGTAAAGCCTGTTGACAAGAGAGGTGGCAGTAGCTACGTTAAAGTTGTAGGCTTGTATTAGAAAAAGTTGAGACAAAACAAAGGTTTTAGCAAAGGAAGTCAAGAAGGCAGTATCAATAAAGCAATATTGAACTGTGTCTAAATGTCTGTCTAAAGGAAAATTATTTAATGAGAGGAAAACAAGCTTTTGTAGCTTACTCAGTTGCCAGACAGCCATGCAGTTGTCTGATTAATACAAAGAACTAAATGAGTAAAAGTACGCAGAATCTTTTGCAGCGTACTAAAAAAAATACACAAAAGCTACTGCCTATTAGGCAACAACGGCATTTTGTGCATGCACAAACGCTTAAAGAATTTGTAGAAAATAAAAAAAACAACGCTAGCAGAGCACTAGAGGCTTGTAGAACTTTCTGAAACTTACGGAGCTTAAATTGCAATAGAAGGTGGTAGAACTGCCCAAACAGTTTTTACGGAATGCCAGCATGTAAACAAAGGTAAAAAAAATGACAAAAAAAACTCAAGCAAGCATGCGTGCTTAAAGTTAGAGAGCGTGTTAAGCTGTTAGAATAGCAGGGAGACGTGTTTTGACAAAAAAACAAGGCGTGTTTGAGTAAGGTAAATACGCCTAGATTCAACAGTTTATACGCAAAAAGTAACAGAAGCTACTGGATGATAATGTGGACTAAGGCAGCTTGGTAATGTAAAATAAACTTAAAACCTGGCACATGCAAATAATGTGCGTCTGATATGAGTAATGGGTGGCAACGTGAGCCATAGACACTATAATATTACATGACTGAAAGTGGTTGTATAATGGCAAGGTGCGCAAGGTACAACCTTGAGAGATATAAAAGTAACAGCCTGTGACATACTTGATTACTTACTCAAGCCCTGTACTTTTTTTTTAACTGCCATAAAAAACACTTAGCTGAGCTTAAATTTGCTGAAATTAATAAACAATTAGTATAACTATGATTGTATGCACTTAACACTTCATTTCAATAAAACTCGTAATCTTCTAAAACTACGCATAAGCATTTTTGCAGGCTGTAAGAGTTTGCTGAGACAGCGTGATCTTAAATAAATAAATTTCGGATTGTAAGGTAGACTATAGCCTAGAGATGTAAGATCTTACATCAAGCGAGACACAAGATTGATACTAAACTTATATAGGTATAAGTTCTCACTACACTTCTCAACCTTTTCCTTCCTTGTCGTCGAGGGAAACAATGGCGGACAAGGGCATGCATCTGATTTTATTTGCAAAACAGTCTTCGTGCTCCTTCTAGTTCTTGATCGTTTAACCCAGAAGTTAGCAAAGGAGGAAAATAAGGGTTTAAAGGTTTATTGTGGTTAATGGCAATTGTTAGTAGGGTATTAATAATGACAGATAGGCAGCATATATGGTGCACTAAGTTTTCAAGCTTGTCTTTTGAGGCGGTGACTGAAAATGGTGCCCATGGTAGTGCCTATAGAGACTGACCACTGCTGCGATCTGCGTTCACGCTTGTGCCCATGAAAATAAGTGTGAGCGTCGTATTTTGCTGCTACTTCAATAAGTTGTGTATGAGGACTTACTGCTCTTTATATACTGCAGTGGAAATGGACTTGATCAAAAGGAGTATGGCTTGCTTTCTGGAACGTGACGGAGTCTAAATGACAGCATTACTTGGGGATTGTCTCCACTAACTTGAGCTGCGTTTTCTGTAGGAATAGCAAATTGCTATTGACGCTGCTGTACGATCAGCTGTTTGGCTCAACGGAGACGAAGCCGTAATGAAACAATCTCCTGACTGAGCCTCCAATTTCTCAGCCAGTCTCAGGATAAGACTGCTGGCAACATCGAGAAAACTTGCAATATTGTAGCTACGCAAGGTCGTGGTCAGATCTCTAACAGTTGACAGCAGTTCCAATGCGATTCTGCAATTGTCGCTGCTGTACTGAGCTGTGTTAACACCGAGCTCAATTGGCACTTGCGCGGCTCTGGATAAAAATTGATATCCCCTGAACGCGGAAGAGCCAGTCGAGAGCTGAAGCAAATTGGTGCGCCGTAAGCGATCTTGGTATTGTCCATATCTCGTACACTACGTCTCCGCCTAGTTCGTCCGCGAACCGCCCTTGGGTAAATCGTCCCTACCATACAAGGTATCAACGCCAATGCTACCCAAACTCCTGCCAATGTATATACAATCCAGCTCGCGGCTATCGGACCTCCTGTTCGTACTCGTACATTTCTGGTAGTCGTCTCGAAGGTGGCTCGATGCCGCTAAATCGTGTGCGCTTAATCCTCGCCGTTCTCAGCCTTCCATTTGGCGAGATATGACTCCGGGCTGAAAGCGCCCTTTGGATCGTTCTCGAAGCGTCCCTTTACTGGGCGGATCTTGGTGGTGACGAATGGAGTAAGCTGTAAACTGGTTAGCATGTTGAACCATAACCCGTCAGATCTCCGCGCAACACTCCGCTGCCTTTGCGCCGCAACGCCACGCATAGTATAAAATCGACATACGTTGAAATCCTTGAGGTTCTTTGGAACAACGTATGTGCGGACCTTCTCCCACTCAATAACGTATCCTCCGTGCTTGGTATGGCGACCCGTGGATCCGGTTCCAGTTCCCTTGTAGAAACCCTTGTTGGCCATCTTGGTGGTCAGCTTGAGCTGGCGGGCGGCACCCTTCCATTGCTGAGCTAAAGTCGCCTTCATAATGTGTGGTCTGCGGTCCGGAGGTCGTAGCTATCGTGGTCGTCGCAGGCTGGCCGTCGTCGTGCCAGAAGAATCTTGGGATGGCGCTAGCACGGCCCCCTGTCAAAAAGTTCCCGATAAGCGATAACGAAATTTTGGGCACATCGCGGTGCACAAGACTTCGCCGCGACGACGTTTTGACAGTAAAAACAAGCAATTATGGCTGGAAGACAGGCTCATGGTGGTCAGCCTACTAAGGCGCCGAAGAAGAAAGTCAAGAAAGATCGTGCGCTGAACGCTTTTGCCATTGCGCAACAACAACATCCGGAGAAGATCAAGGTCAAGTACCACAGATTAGGCGAAGCTGAGGGAGGCGCGCGCCCAGGAAAAGGAAAGAGACGCAGAGATGAGGACGACTCCGAGGGTGACGAGGACTTGGAGGAGGACGATGAGCCAAGGAAGAAGAGGAAGGCGCCAAAGAGCAAGTTCGACGAGCTAGACATCGACGAGGGCAGCGACTCGGAGGGCAATGAGTGGAAGATGGGAGAGGTTGACAGCGACGACGACTCTGATCTCGACTCCGACGAAGCTTTCGGCGAATCCGACGAGGAGAAATTCCTGGGATACGCATTCTCAGGTAGCTCGACAAACAAGAGGAAGGCGCCGAAGCAGAAGGAGGCCCGCGATGTCGACTTGAACGAAAACTCTGAGAGCGGGGAGGAAGAGTCTGATTTAGAAAGCTTGGGCGAGGACGCTATTGATCTTGCGACTATGCTCGACCAGACCGAGAACAGCTCCGACGACGAGGTTGAGGAGCCAGCAGAAAAGGAGGAGTCCGACGAGGACGAGGACATGGATAGCGGAGATAGCGAGGACGAGTCCTCGCAATCGTCAATTGATTCTGATGAGGATGAAGATGACGAGGACCCAGACAAGGCTCTTGCACTTCGCAATCTTATCGCCAACCTTCCACAAAACGACCCATCCACGAAGACAGTCAGCCACCGCCAGGATGGAGCCAGCGAATACGCAGCTGCTTCCCAGTTCGGTATCGCGACTAAGAACAAGCTCACACTGGAGGATCTCGGCTTGCCAAACGTCCAGGACAAGTTTGTCAAGAAGTCGCTGAAGCTCCTGGCATCGGAGGCCAAGGCTGAGTCTGGTAAACACGGAGTCGTTGCTGGAAAACTTGCCGTTCCTCTTGCCAGGCGCCAGCAGGACCAGCTCGACCGCAGCGCTGCGTACGACAAGACCAAGGAGACTTTGGAGAGATGGCAGGAGACTGTCAAACACAACCGCCGTGCTGAGCACTTGATGTTCCCTCTGCCAGACGCTGACCACGACTCTATGGTCCAAAACACAAAGTTGCAGCCAACCACGAACGCTAAGCCTTTCAACGAGCTTGAGGCTGCTATTCAGAACATTCTTGAGGAGTCCGGCTTGGCGACCGTCAATGGTCGCACAGACGAGGACAAGATCGCAGAGTACGAGGAACTGGAGACGAAGAAGATGTCCCTGGAAGACGTCAAGGCTCGCAGAGATCAGCTTCGTATGGCCAGAGAGCTCATGTTCCGCGAGGAGGCAAGAAACAAGCGCATCAAGAAGATCAAGTCCAAGTCTTATCGTAGAGTGCATCGCAGAGAGCGCGAGAAGGAGGAACAGCGCAACCAGGAGGCACTCGCTGAGGCTGGCATTGAACCATCTGAGGATGAGCAAGAGCGCCAGGATAGACGCCGTGCTGAGGAACGTATGGGCTCAAAGCACAGAGGCTCCAAGTGGGCGAAATCTGCCAAGGCTATTGGACAGGCTGCTTGGGATGAGGAAGCTAGAGCTGGAATCAATGAGATGGCTGTTCGTGATGAGGAGCTGAGAAAGAGAGTTGAGGGTAGATCCGCACGCAAGGAGAGTGCAGGCGGATCAGACATTGAGTACAGCGAGTCAGACGAGTATGACAGCGAAGAAGATGAGGAGCTTAGCGACGCACAGCTGCTCAAGAAGCTTGAAGCGGCCAACAAGGGCAAGCCTCTTGTTGAAAGCGGTGTCGGCGCAAGATTGTCGAACATGAAGTTCATGCTCAAAGCTGATGCAGCGCGCAAGGCCGAGAACGACAAGACAGTTGAGCAGATGAGGAGGGAGCTTGCTGGTGAGGACAGCGAGTCGGAGGTTGAGGAGGGAGACATCGGGCGTCGCACATACGGACCTGGCAGCAAGTCGATAGAGATTGATGCCCCTGGAGCAGTTAAGAAGAACGAGTTTGAGGAGCGTGAAGGATCGGATGTCGAGTTTGAGGGCTTCGATGATGAGCCTACGAAGGAGACAAAGGCGGAGCCAGAGAAACCTGTTGTCAGAAAGGGGCGTACTCCTAGAGGCAAGGGTGCTCAAAGACAAGAAGCAGCCCCAGACCATGAGGGTGGTGCTTGGACTACTGTCTCGTCAAGAGGAAAGGATGCGCAGGAGACCTCGGATAAACGCCGTGCAAAGGCAGAGCGCAAGGCCAATGTTGAGGAGCTCGACTTCACTGACGCAGCTATGATCGCTGCGCCATTCAAGGCTACTAAGCCAAAGTCTAAGAAGAACGGCACTGCCACCGAGCTCCACGTCTCTGATGATGACAGCAGTGATGAGGAGAACGGTTCCAACTTGCCTTTCGCCATCCGTGATCAGAAGCTCATCGCTCGTGCTTTCGCTGGCGCCGATGTCGTCGGCGAGTTCGAGGACGAGAAGCGCCAACAAATTGACGATGAGGACGAGAAGATCGTTGATAACACACTTCCTGGATGGGGTAGCTGGACTGGTGACGGATTGAGCAAGAAGGCTAGAGCGAGAAACAAGGGACGCTTCTTAACCAAGACTGAGGGCATCAAGGCAGCTGACCGCAAGGATGCTAAGCTTGAGAAGGTCATCATTAATGAGAAGAGAGTCAAAAAGGTATGTTTCGCTGTCAATATCCATGTGATAAATACCATGCTAATTGGTTATTCCAGAACATCAAGTACCTTGCCAGCAGTCTTCCACATCCATTCGAGACGAAGGCACAGTACGAGAGGTCTCTCAGACTTCCTGTGGGACCAGAGTGGTCTACCAAGGAGACCTTCCAGGATGCGACGAAGCCAAGAATCTTGCTCAAACAGGGTATCATTGCGCCTATGTCGAAGCCAGTTGTTTAGGTGTTTGGCGAGTTGTGTTGTATATATCCAAAATGATAAGCGAGAATTTGATTGTAGCCCAGAGCACGCCGTTTGCGCTCACGTGAACCATTTGTGGTCCTGACTCCGCGCGTCCCCGAGACGACAGATCGTGCCTGCATAGTTTGCAGCCTTGAGAAGCGAACAACGTTTATTGCATCACCGGATGTCACCAAGTCCGTTAAGCCACGCGGGCACTGGCTCATGACTCTGAGTTCGAGACTCGGTTCGCTGACCGACGCACCTGAAGGTCTAATCGGGCCGCGAATAGGATGCTCGTGGCTCTGAAGACACATCCCGTTTCTGCCGGTACAAGCTCCGAGTATCGCTTTATTTACTTTCATGTTGGTTTGTTCGCATGGCCCCTAATGAACGGCACTCTGATTCCCTATTTGTTCTAGAAGATGTTCTTGTGGTGGAAGCCGGCACCAGATGGACCTGCCACGAGGTGCTGGTCTTGGTGTTGTGGGCACGGACCCACTTGGCCAGTGACTTCACTTTTTGACCAAGGTGTCTTCGACATCCGTTCATAGATCACGTTCGTCTGTATTAAAACCTAGTTTCCCCTAGAAACAGTACATATTACTTCTTTGCTTTAGATCTGTATACATTTTTTGTTCAGACGTTCTATTCATTCTTCTGTTCGGCTTTTCTGGCTTTCCGAAAATCACCTTCACGCCGAAGTTACTCTCAACTGGTTCTTGCTTTTAGAAACCCAGGTATGTTATACTTTTCATAGACTGTCAAAACCGTCTTCCTTTACCCCCAATGACACCCCGACACCATGACGACTAATGTAGAGCCCGCATTCCCCAAGCCGCTGCTATGGTTGCTCCTCGGTCATCCTTCCAAAAGCCGCCTGCCAACATTCCTAAAGCTCCCGAGCATTCCAGGTCAACTCCCACGAGGGCTATTCACCATGGCAACTCTTCGATTATTGTCTGGGCACTCAATGGCATGCTACCTTGGAAGGCTCGGATTTCCATCTTATGTTGCTGTGCCAGCGGGACTAGAGGGGTAGAAGACTTTGTTGAAGACAAAACAGACGGGAGTCCCTCTTGTCAGTCTTCTTGTCTCCAGATCCCCTTTTACCCCTCAAAATCTGCTCTCTCCGCAACGCATCATCTCCACTCCCTATATCAGGTCATCCTTGCAAGGCCGAACACCTTCTTCTCCTCACCACCAGACATCCATATCACAAGCTTGATAGAATCGAAGAGGCCCTGCCTTTGCCTTGCAGGCAATTTGAATCAGACATAATCCTTAATCCCAGAGAAGCCTCCCTACCCCATCCCACATTTCATCCTGTCGTCGTTATTTTTGGTTCGGTAACCATGAAGTCGATAATATGGCTAACGCTATTAGAAGCACTTGCAGTATCCGCAATTCCAGTATCCGAGAAGCAGAAGAGAGAGTGCCCAGCACCAGTTACTGTCATCAACTGGATCACAGAAAGAGCAGCACCTTCCATCTCAAACACAGGAACCGTCACCTTTGGCTCAACACTTCCCAGCTCGTCTTTGACCAGCCCAGCCATCACCTCTTCTACCGTTACCCCAAGTGTCAGTGTTAGTACTACCACTAGCCGTTCGGACGTTGGCCAGATTCTGCCGTCTTTGAGCACTGCTACTCCAGAGACCGTTGGTACCATTCAGACGTCGATCAGATCAGAACAGAACCCAGTTCCAACTACCTCAATCGCACCTCCTTCGTCTACCATTAAGCCAGTTCAGCCTACGTTTACTAGTGCCACCACCGGAACAGGCATGGCTTCTTCAAATATCTTTCAGCCAGTGGCCACCAATGCTCCACCGAGCCAGATCACCGTCCGCACTGATCATCCAGTCCCACGCACCGGTATCAGAGCTCAGACTCAGCCCATTTCCACGAACAAGTTCTACGCCAACTTCTTCTTGGGCACTCAGACTCAACCAACCTGGACTCATCCATACTCGGTCTCGTGGCCAAAGGGCGGCGGCACCTCCAGATCCTGGGGTCTTGCTGTCACTCACATCGAGGCTAGCCAGCGGGCTTTTGGCCCTGATCCAAACGCCAACCCAGCTCAGTACTTTATCAATCCAGGCGGCATTCACTATCTGACTTTATCTGCGAACGAGCTTCAAAGTTCTACGGTCCTCACAACTGACACCCTCACCGCCTTTTCTGCCAACGTCAACCTTCACCAGAGCGCTGGTGTTGCGCCCTTGATCACTTTCCCTCTTGTTCAGGGAATGGGATATGTGACCGCTGTCTACAGCGGCGGAACTCCGATGATTCAGACTGGCGTCTTCTTCAGATCACTCACTCGCCAGGCCAACTCACCAAACGGAGCTGTCAAGTACAAGATCCAGCTTGAGGATGGAAGCATATGGCTACTTTACGCCTATGCCCCAGGTCAAGCGCCATTGACTCTCCAAGTTGTGAACAATGGCCTTATCCGTGCTACCTCAAACTTCAAGGGTATCATTCAGGTTGCTAAGAGATCAAGCAATCAGGCCGAAGCTATGTATGATGCTTCATGTGGTGCATATGCCACTGGCGTCAAACTTTCTGGCACCGTTAGCGGCAGAAACGGTACTTATACCTTGGGCTTCACCAAGGGCGGCTTGCAATCATCGACTCTGGTCATGTATGCTTTGCCACATCATGTGCAGTCGTTCTCCCCTTTTACTCAGAGGTTTGTCAGAGCCGTCGGCTTGCAGACCACCACGAAGGGTGTTGCTACCGCCGTTGTTGCCGACTCGTGGACCCTGCAGGAGGCTCAGATGCCAATCGACATGGACTTTGCACCTTGGAGCTCCACTGCTGGCACGAGGAGAGATCTCTCGCCCACTGCCATTCGGACAATTAAAGATATTGCACTGCAGGAGATCTCCCAGGATATGTCCGCACAGTCCAACCTTAACTCCTTCTACTACGGCGGTAAGGCGCTTGCCAAGTTTGCTCAAATCGTCTGGACATACAATTCCCTCCTGAAGGACCCAGGCGTAGCACAGACTGGTCTGAACAAGCTCAAGGCCGCCTTTGAGCTCTGGACTAGCAACAAGAATCAATTCCCACTTTACTACGAGAAGGCATGGGGAGGAATCACTTCCAGCGCCGGCTACGTGACCGGAGACGCAGGAGTGGACTTCGGCAACACGAACTACAACGATCACCACTTCCATTACGGGTACTTTATTCTGGCAGCTGCATACATCGGGTCACTTGACTCCGCTTGGTTGGCTACTCACAAGGCCTACATCAATGCCATGGTCCGCGATACTGCCAACCCTTCTTCAGCAGACACGTACTTCCCCGTCTCCCGCGGGTTTGACTGGTATAACGGGCACTCCTGGGCCAAGGGACTTTTCGAGTCCGGTGACGGGAAGGACCAGGAGTCTTCATCTGAAGACGCCATGTTCGCTTATGCTATCAAGATGTGGGGTAAGACGATTGGGGACGCCAATATGGAGGCTAGAGGCAACTTGCAGTTGTCTGTTGTTACCAGGAGTATTGCGAACTATTTCTGCTACACCAGCGATAATAAGATCCAGCCGTCGAAATTTATTGGGAATAAGGTGTCGGGTATCCTTTTCGAAAATAAGATTGATCATACGACTTACTTTGGCGCGAATGTGGAGTATATTCAGGGGATCCACATGATTCCTCTTTTGCCATCGTCGCCGCTTACTAGGCCTAAGCGCTTTGTTGCCGAGGAATGGGACAAGTACTTTTCGGGAAATAGAGCGAATAATGTGCAGGGTGGTTGGAAGGGTCTCCTGTACGCCAATTTGGCGTTGATTGATCCGGTGGCGAGTTGGAATTTCTTTGCGCAGAAGAACTTTAATGGAAATTGGATTGATGGGGGTGCGTCTAGGACGTGGTACTTGGCTCTTGCTGGTAAGTTGCTCCATACAGTATTGAGGTGACGAGTGAAACTGACTGAAATAGCTGGGCTCGGCGGTGCCTAGATTGCTTTCGATGAGGATACGACTAGAAATGGAGTGACGGAATGATGGAAGGAAAAGAAGGGTAGAGGACGACATAGACGATACATACTAACACACAGCTCACGCACGATACCACGATATAGATGATGAGATGGAAGGGAGGATAGAATGAGTTTGTTCATTGTTTCCATTCGTTGGAGGACGTTGGGACTTTTGATGGCGCTATGGCTAGACGAAGATTGTAATGGAGGAACTGGGGTTGGGACGACTAGATACGCACTAGTCGAATGCTAGGCTTGAGGGAAGACTTGCTGTTCTCCTGGTTACTAATGTGCTTCATGCACTTGATCCAATGATCCAATGTTCGCCACCACAGCCTTCTTAATCGTTTGAGCTTTCTGCATGACCTCGTATGGGATCACCGCAGAGTGCCAATCTGTTTGGACATTGGGGTTCGCTATGCACATTGTGACGCGAGAAGTTGTTTGCCTGAGAGCAACCACATGGCCACAGATGAGCCAACGGAGCTTTGCAGTCGTCGGGGCGGCCATGGTAGACTTCCTATTCGTCCTGAAATGGTGGCGGCGGAAGCCGACATATGTTGTGTTTCCCAATCCTCATCTTCGTGCGGGGGTTTGCCAAGAAACCTGAGCGCGCTGAGCTACCATTTTTGGGTAGGCACCTCTCAAAGTATATCACAGGTCTCTGTTGAGTTTCAATTCTTCTCCTTCCATCCTCCCTTATCGCCTCATTCCTAGCTTCGATACATTACCTTTGAATATTCTTCTAATCTTTAACTCAATTGGATTTTCGTCTTTTGTTTTGCTGCTATCGTTTCCCTGGTAATACCTTCTGTCGCGACAGCCTGATCCCAACTCCGACGCCGACTGATTGACATCAGGTGGAGATATTGCTCTCTAATGGGCTGCGACTGCTCCTGGCCCTTCTCGCCGAGCATTCCTCAACCACAAATATCCCTTCTCGATATCCTTGCCATCCAGCCCGACCTCCAGATCCGACGTCTAGTCGGTTGGTACAACCAGTCAGTCACTCATCCTGTGTCGAGAGAATCCCAAACATTCCTCGATCACGAAGCCACACTACGCTCCATCAATCACCATCCAATCATTGCACAGGCTATGCAAACGACAGCCGACCACAATCAGTACTGCTTCTCGGAAGGCAGTTCTACGGCTGACCAACCCCTGTGATAGGGTCGGAAACGAGGTGGAATAAGAAGGAAGAGGTATTTAATGTGAAGCTGGAAGAAGGGCAAGGAAGCAGCTACCAACTACCGAATAACGGCACAGGCAGACAGTAGGCGAAAGAGCCACAGGGCAACAGGCATCCGGCGACAGGCGACGACGGAAGGAGCTGCAGCCAGACAGTATTGGGTGGATCGAAGTGACTTGAGACCTGTGTTTCAGAACATCTGGCAGAACTACCGCCTCGAAACTCATAAACAATATTGCAGAGTCTTTCGGCTCTACAGGAAGTCAAGACGACAAAGCCCGGGACGAGTAGGTGCAAGCAGTTTAGGAGTTGAAGCAATATCGTGCGAGGTGACCTGAGAAGCAAATAAACACGTTATTTCCAAGAACAACATGTTAAATCCTCCAAGAAGAGGAGGAAGACGAGGAGGTGATGGTGGTGGCCGAGGCCGTGATGGTGGTGGTGGTGGATATGGTGGTGGATATGGTGGAGGTGGAGGAAATCGTGGCGGGGGAAATCCTAACTATCCCAGAGATCCACCAGGATGTCAACCTCCTGGTTCATTCCCAGCTGGTGTTATGATTGGCGATGCACCACACCAGATTCCCCGGTCCAATTTTGCTCCACCGCCTCGTCTCGAGGCATTGGGCATTTACAAGTAAGCAGAAACAAGACATAATCTCGTACATTGAGCTGACATTTGGGGGCAGGGAGAACGACGCTTCGGAACCTATCAAAGCAGTACAGAACATGGAGCATGGCTTAAACCGAGGCGGCTTGCTGGCCGCAAAACTGGGACAAATGGCATTGCTTGATAAGAATGCACTACCAGGCCGTCCTGGGTACTGCGATACAGGTCGCCCAGTTGTCGTATGGGCAAATTATTTCCCGATCATTTTCAAAAAGCCTAACCTCGTAATCAATAAGTACAACATCGTCTTCATCGGAAAGGCTCTACCGCAGGCTAAGAAAGGCCGGATCATCCAACTCTTGCTTCCAATGCTGGAGCTGGACAAGCAGAAAATCGGATGCCGCACCAACTTCAGAGACATCCTCTGTACAGACAAAGCAATTCCAGCAAATTCTAAGAAGGGCGACAAGAAGGAATACGCCGTCAAGTACACCTCCGAATGGCAAGAGCCCCGTCCCGTCGATCCCGATAGGCCGCTTCCGGAGTTCAAGGTGGAATTGGTGTATGACATGGGTTTCCAAGTTAGCGAGTTGTTGACAGCTTTGGATCCTAACAAAGGAGAACCTCTGCCAGTATATTATGAAACCATGATTCAGGCTATGAATGCAATTTTCAATCATGGCCCGTACGAAGCGGAGCACACAGTCGCGGTTGTCGCTAAAACCGGACTGAACAAGTACTTCGACTCTCGCAGAGTTCCCGGAGAATCTACCTTCCACCAGCTAGGAAGCGGACAAGAGGCTCAGCGAGGCTTTATCAAGAGTGTGCGCCTGGGGACTGGACGTATCCTGCTGAACGTCAATACTGTCACATCTGTCTTCACCCAGCCAGTCTCCTTGAGGTACTACTATCTGGAATCGTTGGGCCGCATGAAACACCCAATGAAGGCAAAGAAGATGAAACTTCTCAAATGCGGAAGAATACATTTGACCAAAGGCGCGCGGAAGAAGAGCAATGGAAAGTATATGTTTCCCCCGGCGACGGTTCTAGGCTTTGCGAGAAAAGAGGATGCATTTGTGAAAGGTGATCAGACCGCAGAGCAGAAACCGCGATTTGTGAATTGGACTTGGCAAGATCCTCAACGTTCCCCGGGTCCAAAGAATGTCGAGTTCTTCTTCAAGGAGCATGTTGCCAAGGGCAAGCCCGAGAAAACGGGAGAGTGGATAACCGTCTTCAACTATTTCAAGAGAAGTCTGACATTCCTAAAGAGAGTAAAGAATCCTGCCTACTAACCCATCTTGTGCAGCGTACCCAAACGTTAGATTGGATGACACGCTGCCCGTCATCAACATTGGCAGCGCCACCAGGCCGTCTTACGTCCCCATGGATGTGCTTCTGATTTTGCCAGGTAACCAGATGGTATGTCCACACATTGATACACACCTTTCGCACTTGAGTCAGATTGGAAGTTAATAAAATATGTAGAAAGCCAAGTTAGACAGTCAACAGACCCAGGAGATGGTCAAGTTTGCATGTCGTGCCCCCAAATTGAATGCGGCAGCCATCGCGGACAGAGGAAGGCAACTTCTCGGCCTTGATGCTCCAGCCAACGCTGCATTGGTAAGCGTGATCTGGAAACATATTATTATAATCCTAGCTGATGCTTGACTAGGCCTCTATGGGTATCGAGGTCGGCAATAATATGATCAAGGTGCACGCACGCGTCCTACAGCCGCCAAAGATTTACTATGCTGCAAGAAAGACCATTGATGTCCGATTTGGGTCCTGGAATATGCAAAATGTCCAATTTTTTTCACCAGGAAAGGTCGGACCATGGTCCTGGGTTACCATGGGACCCCAGTCCAATGTAGAGAAGTTTCTCCCTTGGGTTCAGAAGTTCTCCAGGTTCATGGGCGGTTTGGGGTTGCCCATTGGGAATTTCACTCCAGGCAAGAAACACTTTTGCGCACTGGAGACCCAGATTGAGCAGGTGTTTACTCATTACGCAGGATTGGGGGTGAAGCTCCTACTCTTTATCCTTGAAAGCGACGACACAAGCACTTACCGTATGATAAAGATGCTCGGCGACATCAAGTTTGGTCTTCACACAGTTTGCGTGCAAGGAAAACCCGGAAAATTCATACCTCAGGGAAGACAACGGAACGATCCTACTCCTGAGGGCAATCCGCAATATTTCGCCAATATCGGCCTAAAATTTAATCTCAAGGGCGGCGGAATAAACAACACTCTGACTCCTGGTGCTCTCAAGTTCATTGAGGAAGGGAAAAAAACTATGGTGGTAAGTTACACTTTTCACCTCAGCTAATGCTGGCTTCTAACTATACCACAGGTGGGGTTAGACGTTACTCATCCTTCGCCCGGTTCGGCGTCATCCGCCAAGAGTGTTGCAGCCATGGTTGCTAGTGTCAACTGGCAGCTGGGACAGTGGCCTGGAACTATCTCTGTCCAGCGAGACCAGCCGCCGGGAAGCGCGCGCGAAATGATAGACGAGCTGACTACGATGCTTACATCTCGTCTAGTCCTTTGGCAGAGCAACAACAAGGGTCAACTACCGGAAAATATCCTCGTCTATCGCGATGGCATTAGTGAAGGACAGTATGACTTGTGTCTGAACGAAGAACTCCCTCGTCTGCAAGCAGCCTGCAGAAATGTCACTGCGTTTCCCGCTTATTCCAGACCAGGTGCCTTCCCTCGGTTCACGATCGTTGTCTGCTCGAAGCGTCATCATACTCGCTTCTTCCCTACCAAGTCTAACGAGGCTTCCAACACAAGCAACTGCCAACCAGGAACCGTTGTGGATCGTGATGTGACGACGCCGTACATGTGGGAATCGTTCTTGCAGGCACACCACTGTATCCAGGGAACCGCGAAGCCCTGTCGCTACATCGTCATCAAAGACGAGATTTTCAGCAACAGGACCGTGGTTAATCCCAGAGTCAATGCGGCTACCATGCTGGCAGAGCTCACAAACAACATGTGCCACATGTTCAGTCGCGCCACCAAAGCCGTCTCACTTTGCCCTCCGGCATACTACGCGGATATTCTCTGCGAGCGTGCACGTGTTTATTTGGCAGACCATTACACGGAAGACGGCTCCAGCCACACAGGTAAGACCTCACAGGCGACCGGCTCTGATCCTTACGTGGACCCAGAGAGTAGAAAAAGGATAACCAAGCTCAAGAGCCTTAAAGAGGAGGATTGGGCTACGTTGAACGCGGCGCAGAAGGCCGCCTACTTGAACAAGGAAAACTCGGACAGGGAGGCTCAGCAGATAGCGGTCACTATCCACAGGAATCTCGTGGACACCATGTTTTATATTTAGGCTGGTCCCGTTATATGGTGATAAGCGAACGAGGAAGTAATGGTAAGAAGGGAGATTAGCGAACAGTCACGACTTATAAACAGCTGAGATTGGATTTACGCAGCTTGTTTTGGACCTTGGTGTGGGAATTTTGAAGTTGGACCGGAGGAAGATTGACCACAACGATTTACGACCGATTGCAACTTACGACGATGGATCGCAGTAAGCCATGTTTCCATGTCTATTAGTTTAGTCAGCAAGTTTGGCTCAAACTGAAACCATTTCCTTTTAAAGATCCGCATCCTGCTACCCGGGTGAGTTGCTGAGCTGAATGTAATTCCTGTCTCAGCCGTGACGGCTAGAGAGGCCTCCACCTTTAGCAACCAGTTGAAGCTTCGATTTTTAGACCTGCCGCGGTGTATAAACTTGAAGGCTTGGTCATTCTTCAACGCCAATACCGGTGCATGGGAGTTACCGTCACATCCATGCGTGTCCCTCTTCTACCCCGCAAAACCGTTGCATCTAGCCTCGTTCTTCGTCGGTCACTTGTTTTATCAACAACCTGTCACTTTGACTCCGCCCAAGCATCAAAGTTTTACTGGCTAATATTCCTCGGTATGATTAAGGCACTCAGACGCTCAACTATTAGCGCTGTTGTTAATAACTAGACCGAAATTCCTGGCTATGCCAATGGCGGGCATCGGCGATGCTGCCTCGTGTGGCATCGTGAGTGGTGCACCGACGCAGTAGAAACTTATGCTTGAAGGCCACTAAACTTTGCTGACCTGCATGAAAGTACGGATACCTCGGTCTACTCAAGAGGCATCCTTTAGCGACGTATCAAGTGGTAAGCTCTTCTCTGTATTAGCAAGCTCACCCCTCGATAACGAGGTTTTGGTTGACGTTAAGTGTCTCATCTAACTCTGCTCTCGTTGACAATATCTTTTCTGCCTAAAGATATTTTACGCCTCACATCCGAATTCCCCAACCTTGTTACAGCCTTCATCGCTCTTCCCATCATCGCCGCAGTCCTCTTCGATGTGGTACGAGCAGCCGCATCTCCTCTACGCCGCATACCTGGTCCGTTCTAGGCACGCTTCACCAAGCTCTACTACCTCGACATTGTTCGCTGGGGGCGTTTCCAGAAAGATGTCATCGAACTGCATAAGAAGTACGGCCCGGTCATCAGGATATCGCCAAACTAGCTTTCCGTCTCCCCGATGAGCTATGATGATATCAGTAAGGTAAAGTGTATCAAGAGCCATTTTCCTAAGGTAAGGCTTCGTCTGCTACAACACCTACATCCAGACTTCAGAAAATGAGGTGTTGACCAGCAAACTATGCCGACTGGTACAAAAGTTGGATGCCACCAAGTATGCCCGCGTCCCTCCTCCTCTTTCGCATCGTCATCATCCTCATCAATCGCACTCCTTTTCTGCGGCGTCGCCCGCTTGTTTTCTTCATTCCCTGTCTGAGCAGCTCTATTTCTTCCTCTTCCTCTTCTCCTTCCCGTTTCCGAGCCTCCAACAACCTCCCGAATCCCTCCTTTTCCTCTGAGAGGAGTTTCGTATAACTTCTGGGCCGATTTTCGGGCCTGGGATCGCGACGAATGAGAGAACCCCCATGAATAGTGAGAGAATGGGTGATTTCGATATTGGATGAGGGGTTAGAAATGAGGAGAGTATTATCGTTCATGTCCGATACCTGCGCGACGCCAAATGACCGGAGTGAAACGAAGCATCTTAGTTGTGAAGTATATTACTCCTTTGTCATGCGGAATCCGTCGCGGTTGAAAACAACGGCACAAAGGCTCACCAGCAAGGCAGCCATACTGCTAATAATTCAAAGAAGATCGACCGCAAGCCTTGCCAGCCATCACTCTTTATCGATCGTCCGACCAAAAGGCCTCGCTTCCTCGTCTGGCTCCCCCCTCACGAGATACATAAGCCAGTTTGCTGACTTCAGCAGTGAGAACAAAGAAACTCCAGAGAACACTAAGTGAAGCACAAAATCCATCTCAGTGCTACCACAAAACACAGTGAAGAACGCGAATAGGTTCCTCAAGGTGTGTGCTGACATACACGTCATCTCATGGTCTACATTGTACCAACGATGGCCACACAACGGCAAGGATTCAATCAAGCTGGCGTCCCATGCCACAAACAACTTCGTAATGGATAACAATAACACTAGGATCAAAATGCTTCATTCGCTTGCAACTGGATATATCATACAAGGCATAACTCCCCTTCTCCCTTACCTTCTTCTACTCGATGGTGTCTGAGGGTGTTATGTCTGTTTCGTAATCGCTTTAAACATTCTTCATCATCCCTCACCTTTATTCTAGCACTCATCTCATCCTCCCTCTCTGCCAATGCTCCAGCTTCAACGTTCAGCGCGACAGTATCGGTCCTCTGCTAGGTAATCAAGGCTTCAGTGTCGATTTAGTCGTAGAACTTCCTGTTCTCGTTCTTGCCGAAGAGAGTAGTGCGGATAGCAGGTAATGCAGTGCTCTCAAGCAGGCGCAGACGCTCCTCAAGGGTGTTATTGATGTCGATCTTGCCGCCCCCGCCGACGATGGAGAGACCTCCAGCACTGTAGAATGTTAGTAAGTCTCCTTCCAGAGCCTCCGAGGCACCCATTCCTGGCCGCTTTTAGAGGTCGCAAGGTTTAAGTTTGTTGGATGAGACGGAATAGAACAACAGGGGACAGCATACCATCCCTCGGAGAGGTACTCCCTCTCATCAATCTTGACCTCAATATCCTTATGCATATTCTCCTTATACTCCTTCTTCGCATCCTCGATAGCCTTCTGTGCAATCTCCTCGTCCGCCTTTCTCACCCTAATCATCACCTTCGGCTCGTCCAAAGCATAGAAACCCTCAAGCATAAGCTTGGACAGCACTCCCTGATAATTCGATTCGTCCTTAGTAACCTCCCCCAGTCTCCCAGCCGCCGTCTCAAAAATATCATCCAGCAGTTCCTGTCTCGCCGCCAGAACCCTAAGCCTCGTCTTATTGCTCACAGTACTTCTCGTGATCTGCTGTGACATAGAGGCGGCCTTGAACTTCTTCTCATAGTTGGCATCGATGGCCTGGTTCTCCTCGCGGACAAGCTTGGATTTCTCAATGGCGAACTCCTCGTCAGCTTTAATTTCGATTTCGCGCGCTTTTTCCATGGCTTCTTGCGCAATGAAGGCGGTCATTTTCTTGAGCTCTGCTCCGACCTGAGGTTACCGGCATTAGCATACTGTCCCGTCTATGGTAGCTTACCAGGTTCCCAGTGGCATTGGTTGTGGGGGAACTGAGGAGGGAGGAGAGACGAACCTGGTCATCGGAAAGGGCTTGTTGAGACATGATGGCGGTTGTTATGTGTATAGTTCCTGATGGTTGTGGTCGTAGGGAGTGTTTGGAGGGAATGTGTAGGTTGTGATGTGCCCAGCGGAGCTATGATGTGGTGTTGTGAGGCTGGGATACTGGGCGGAGTGCGATTAAGCTCAAGCCGATAAGACGCAAGTGCGGCCGATTGTGAAGTAGCAAGGACACGGACAGCGTATCACGTGGAAGAACTGTAATGACCACCAACGCTTTCATTAAAGTTTACTAAGCTGAAGACTAACAGACTGGTTTATATAGCCTCCGAGCATTATTTAAGGGTATTTTTCATTCTTCTATTCGTCTTCTACTTGTTATGGTCGACTACTCCCGATGCAACTCAACGACCGTGCGCCTCCACCGCCTTTGGCACTTATCGTCACGACCAGCCCAGTACGTGACCTTGATAGACTGAGTCCAGGCCTCGAAGACAAACTTGCCATTCATTGAACAACCACACATTCAACCAACTTCTTGACTACCAACTTTCAATACCCCACTGACAGCTAAGGGCACATGAGCACGACAAAGTCGACATTATAGAAATGGGGCTGCTGGGTGACCTGACACCCGAAGGCAGCATATGTGTATGTACCTATTATCTTCCTCCACTCTCCACAGCTATTCTTTTGCTCAACATCTTACTTGGTGAGCTACTGACACTCAACTATAGATAGGCGTCCTCGTAGGCCTCCTTAGCACGGCGGTGCAGTCTATCGGCCTCACGTTACAACGCAAATCACATATCCTAGAGGATTCCCTCTGCTCAGAGCCATGCCTCCTAACCTCCGAACCACGAACCCCTCGGCCAGCGCATAGAAGACGAAGATGGCAACTAGGCTTCGGCATGTACCTCATCGCCAACCTCATCGGTAGCACCATCCAAATTACAACCCTCCCCCTCCCCGTCCTGTCCACCCTGCAAGCCTCGGGGTTGGTATTCAACTCCATCTGCGCAACCCTCATCCTTCACGAACCCTTCACGCGCTGGAGTCTCGGGGGCACAATCCTCGTCTCTGGCGGCGCCATGTTGATCGCCATCTTTGGGGCCATTCCCAGCCCTGCCCACAACCTCAGCCAACTCCTCGAGCTGCTTAACCGGGGGAGCTTCCTCCTCTGGATGGCGGGACAGGCTGCACTGGTGGCCCTCATACTCGGGATTGTTTGGATACTGGGGAGGGAGTCTCATGCTACGAAACCGAGGGTGAGGTTGTTACGGGGCCTGGCATACGGCTGCATCTCTGGGATCCTCTCCGCACACTCCCTCCTCGTCGCCAAGGTCGCTGTGGAGCTGCTAGTAAGGACAATAGTCGACGGGAAAAACCAGTTCGATCGCTACCAATCCTGGGTAATTCTTCTCGGCCTAGTAAGCTTGGCGTTGACACAACTCTACTTCCTGCATCTCGGCCTCAAACTCGTTTCCACCTCCGTATTATACCCGTTGGTGTTCTGCGTGTATAACATCATAGCCATCCTCGACGGCCTTATATATTTCCACCAAACCTCCCTCCTCTCACCTATA
Source organism: Antarctomyces pellizariae (assembly GCA_010623925.1). Lineage (NCBI taxonomy): Eukaryota > Fungi > Ascomycota > Leotiomycetes > Thelebolales > Thelebolaceae > Antarctomyces > Antarctomyces pellizariae. The sequence continues at coordinate 20,182 of WCAA01000088.1, forward strand.
GACGCCGGAATGATTTGCCTAGGGATTGTGGTGCTGTTGAGTGGGGTGCTGAGTCTGAGTTGGCAGTTGAGTGATGAGCAGAGTCACCCTGTTGTACCGTCCAGCGCACTGGCGCCGGGGTTGGGGTTGGTGGATGATAGTGAGACGGAATACGATGAGTTTGAAGAGGTGGCGGAGGAGGTGGAGGAGGAGCATAGGAGGTTAGAGGGGGATGAACCAATGACGCCTACTAGTAAGTTGGATACTGTTTTGGGTGCTACTAGGGGGGTGAGGAAGGTTGTTAGGTTGGGGGAGGAGGTGAATCCGTGGGCTGATGAACGGACGGGTGGTCGGGATGATGCTATTGGGTATGGCACGAAGATGGATGAGTCTCCGGACGCGGTGTTGCCGGCGAGAAGGCACGTCAGTGGCCCGATGGGTGGAACGGTAGGGGAGAATACGCCGTTACTCCTTAGAAATCCGAGCATCCAAAGGCGGCGAAGAAGGAGGTCAACAGGTTTCCATGGCTTCACTGCTAGAGACCCCAAAGAGGAGGAGAGGAAGAGCAACGGGCAATTGGGGATGCTGGGAAGGATGTTCAGTAAACATCATGATCGGTGGTGGAAGAAGAAGGATGGGGATGGGAACAACGGGGATGATAGCGTTGTTTAGACGCTGAGTGAGTTGTTGTTGTCGAGGTATAGCATTTGGGTTTTAGAGGAGGCGTAAGTCTACGCCTGCCTGTATGATACACATGAACTAATTGAGCTTAAATCGGAGGGAGGTGCGTTGGTTTGCGTGGCAGGAGCAGAATCGGATGCATGATGGGGAGTTAGGGAAGCATTGATCTACGATACAGTAAGAATGAGAGGCGCATGGCGTTACGTATATCTTGCAGCTGTTTCATGACCGAACCGGTTAGCATACAGGTTCTATCATGATAGAATAGATTGATTCATATCTAATCTACACTTGTGGTTTAGGGAGAGAGCCGGAAGGTTCTCCTAGGCGGGTATTGCCATGTTAGGCTATGTCGGAAGAATATCGGAACCATCGTTCACTTCTTGGTTCTCATGTCATGCTATGCGGTCGGAAGCCCTCATCTTTGGTTATCGGATTTCAGTGATCGGCTTGCGTGTTCCGTGGGTTTTAATTTGGCGGCGTGTGGGCCCGTCTATTATGGGGCCAAGTGAGCTTTGGTGGGGTTTAAATGGAGTTTCTAGAAGCAGAGGAAGCTCGGTAAAGCTTCTTTCCATCTTCCGCCGCAGTGCTGCAGCATTGCGGCAAGCGGAAGGACGGTAGAAAGAAGTGGAAATGAAGGGTCATAGTTAAGGGTAGGGTTATGGATGATGTGAAGGAGGTCCAGAGAAGATTCGGAAAATGGGCAGATAATGGTAAGAAATATATGATATTATTTTTCCGTGGGAGAATGTGAGAAACGCCTGATAATCAGCCGTATTAGGGTGCAAACCTATTACGAGTCTTCGTAACCAAATAGCCGCCAGCACAGTAAGATGAGCGCTACGAGTCGAAACACGAGGATTAGTGGCGAAGTCGAGATTGTGAGTTTCACGGTTGCCCGTTTTGGCTGCACCGCTGGCCATAAGCACCAGCCTTCTCTTGGAGGGGAGGGCCACGCGCAGTCTCGTGCAGTAAGTCAGCGTGCGATTTGGCGCAGTGTTGTGTAGACGTGGCTCAGGACGTGGCCTCCTTATGAATGAGAAGGTGAATGAATTTGGAGGATGCTGTCAGCGCTTATTTGGACCCCTAGATTACCACTTGGCGACGTTTTAGGCTAAGAGATGTCGGCGTCGGCGCCGAAAGGAAGGGCGCAAATCCGTGAAGGCAAACGTTTCGAAATTGCGATTCCAAGATATCGCCCGGATAGGTTAAGTGTGGTGGAGGAGGACGGCCTCTAAAGTGCTTGTGAAGGGTCTTAGGGCGGCAAGGAGATTAGTAACCTCCGAAGCGCGAGGATCTAAATCCGAGGATGAGAAGATGAGGAGAGCAAAGGAGGCTGAGTTATCTGAAACATCCGATCTTCACAAAGATGGAATGAAAGAAGGGGAAAGACGTTGAAAGATAAATGGGTTCTATCGCGGTATACTATATGGTGTACGTCGTAAGTATTGTAGGTGGAGACACTATATCCAGGATCGGCGACAAGGGCTTTGGCCGCACAGAACTACCTCTTGGTTAATCACTGGAACCTCCCGAGTAGCGAACCTACCTACAAAACATATCCTATATAGTTCCGTAAAGAAACGTGTTTCGAAAGGGTGAGTGCATCTATATGCTGCACATTGTGGAGAGGAGTAGGCTTGAGTTCGAGGATGTTGATATCCTCGGTGTTAAGCGGCTGGTGGTAAGTAGTTACGAGATCCCAATCTCGGATCTTTGGGAGAATGCTTAAAGTCCGCGTTCTCCTGCACCTTGTGTTCGGCGCTGCAGCATGGTGGAGGAGAACATCGGCCGCGCATGTGCTAATCACGGCAAAGCTGCGTGTGAAATGATGATGGAAACCATTAAAGTATAATTTATCAGCTGAGATGTGATGATTGGCCGTGCAAAAGCCCCGGCGTAAGATGGAGACAGCCGTGGGATATCGATCTTTAATCTTCCGTCGCTTAGATAGTGTTAGGGTTTTTTGGGTGTTTGGTGAAGCATAAATAGACTGCGAAGTTATGTCTGTGCATAAGCTCTCAAGCACGAGACTGGATCTCCAGGGTCCCGGCCATGGCGGAGTTGGGTGCTCGATGGTGCCGCAATGCTAGACTTCTTTAGTAGCGAGTTGTGCTTATGCGAGAGTCATTTATGCGAGTTAGCGACTTTATTCGCGCTTCAGCATTTATTAGAGGCCGAGCTTCAGTGATGGCTTTTGAAGTCTTGGCGCTTGGAACGACCCCCCTAGTCTAGTCGACGCCCTACGTTCAAAGCAGCACTCCCCATCACTATTACTCTTCTCAGTGAACGCCCACTATCAAAGTCCCCCGACGCTTTGCAAACCCACGGACAGCACGGCAAGCTGAAGTAATAACCTCCTGGAAACCACACCCACTCCAAAAGGGCGCAAGGGATGTCAAAGCCGTTTCAACGTCTCTTTTTGTTTTGACAGCTTCGACTTTCAATTTACAGTTTTGACGAGACAACCACAATATATCGTCCACCACGGAGGTTACAGCGCCATTCAGGGTCTCTTCGTCCATAATTTCTGTCAAGTGAGGAGTCTTGCCGCTGTCGCCGACCCAGCGCATTCTTGACGCGGTTGCGCTCTCCTGGCACGCCGCTTCTTCCGACGTAAGCGTAGTCAGCATAAAATCAAAATAGCGTCCATTCAAGACCGACCAGCGAACTGTCACGTAGTCATTGCCACAAAACAGCCATACTTGTGTACTTCGAACATACACACTCGTTCACAGGACGAAACCACAGCCATTTGAAAAAGTCTCCAAACTACGAATAACGACAATATACTGTCTGTACTGCGCTGGCGCACACGATACTGACGACGGGCTTTTGCCCAATTGACAATAAACCGCCATGGCTATCCAATCATACATGGAAGAGGATTCAGAACCGGCACCACCCACGAACAAGCGTACACGATGGGCAACACAGCGGAAGAAGGGAGCACATGCTGGGCGGAAACGAGTCTCGATTATCGACCGCCTAAACAAGGGGAACCAAAATGAGAAGAAACGCGACTCTGGCGAGCCAACAGATCCAGCAGTGGAAGAGCAAGATGGCTCGGAACACGAGGAAGCTGAGGAGGGAGATGGTCCTCGATCAGTCTTTGTGAATGTACCTCTGCCAGAGCGCTTCCAGGATGAGAATGGCCATCCTAAAACGCAATACAAAAGAAACAAGATTCGGACGGCAAAATACACTCCTTTATCGTTCATACCGAAGAACTTGTTCTACCAATTCCATAATATCGCGAATATATATTTCCTGTTCCTCATCATTCTTACGGTAAGCCGAGGCATACTCTTAGAGAAATAAGGCAGCAGCTAACCTGTTGGTAGATCTTCAGCATTTTCGGTGGAGTCAATCCTGGACTCAACGCCGTCCCCTTAATCGTTATTGTTTTTATTACAGCAGTTAAAGATGCGATTGAAGATTATAGACGAACGGTCCTCGATAATGAGCTTAATAACTCGCCAGTGCATCGCCTAGTGCACTGGAACAACGTCAATGTTAGCTCCGACGATGTCGGACTATGGCGCAGAATCAAGAAGGCCTCTACAAGGGGCATCGCTTCTGCATTCAAGGCTGTTGTGAGTGTCATGAAGAAGAACAAGGGCGCAGATAAGGGGAAATCGTACGCACAGAGAGCTGTGGACGCCAACCGTGCCTCGGTGGATTCGACCGGAAGACGGGACTCCCAATACTCGATGCGCACTTCGTTCCAGTCTGCGAACGATATTCAGATGACACCAGTGCCATCGCCGTTACCTCCGAACGACCAGATCTCTCAGAATCCATTCCATTCGGACGCTGATCCGCAGGAAATTACTCAGAAGAAACCGCTCGTACGTGGAGCGCTCGATGACTCTGATGTCATTGACCATACTATGCCACCACCTAATAAGGCAAGATTCCACGAGGACTACTGGAAGAATGTACAGGTTGGGGATTTGTTACGTATCTACAACGATGACCAAATCCCGGCCGATGTGGTTATTCTGTCGACCTCCGACCCAGAGGGTGCTTGTTACGTCGAGACGAAGAACTTGGATGGAGAGACCAACTTGAAGCTCCGCCATGCTCTTCGCTGTGGACAGAAGATTAAGCATGCCAGAGACTGCGAGCGCGCCAAGTTTGTGATTGAGAGTGAAGGCCCTCATCCAAACTTGTACCAGTATAGCGCTGTTGCACGCTGGACCCAGCACGAGAAGAACGACCTTGACGGAACCGGCGAGGAGAAGGCCGAGCCGATTTCGATCAACAACATGCTGCTGAGAGGATGTAACCTGAGAAATACTGAGTGGGTGCTGGGTATCGTTGTTTTTACTGGTTTCGACACCAAGATTATGCTGAACGCTGGGATGACGCCTTCTAAGCGCTCTAGGGTTGCCAGAGAGCTCAACTGGAACGTTGTGTACAACTTCGTCATTCTGCTTATCATGTGTGTTGTGTCTGGAGTCGTTCAAGGAACGGCCTGGGCCAAGGGCAGTAGCTCATTGGACTTCTTCGATTATCCTTCAGAGAACCCAGCATTGGAAGGGTTCATCACTTTCTGGGCAGCTGTGATCCTGTTCCAGAACTTGGTGCCAATTTCTCTTTTCATTTCCCTCGAAATCATCAAGACGCTTCAGGCTTTTTTCATTTACTCTGACGTACACATGTACTACGACAAGCTTGACTATCCCTGCACACCAAAGTCATGGAACATCTCGGATGATGTGGGACAGATTGAGTATATTTTCTCCGACAAGACCGGCACGTTGACCCAGAACGTCATGGAGTTCAAGAAGGCGACTGTCAACGGCATTCCTTATGGAGAGGCATATACTGAGGCACAAGCCGGTATGCAGCGTCGTCTCGGAATCGATGTTGTTGCGGAGGCAAAGAGGGCCGAGAAGGAAATCGCCGTCGCCCGTATCAGAATGATGGAGAACAACCGCAAGCTTCACGACAACCCCTTCCTGCACGAAGACGAGGTCACTTTTGTCGCTCCAGACTACGTCTCTGATATGGCTGGAGAATCTGGCGAGGAGCAAATGGCTGCCACTAGACAGTTTATGCTCGCTCTTTCCTTGTGTCATAGTGTTATCGCCGAGCACTCTCCAGGAGATCCACCAAGAATCGACTTCAAGGCGCAGTCTCCTGATGAGGCTGCTTTGGTTGCTACCGCTAGAGATGTCGGGTTCACTGTGATGGGAAACACTCATCACGGCATCAAGGTCAATGCCCTTGGAGACGAGCGCGAGTACGAGGTGCTCAATACTCTCGAGTTTAACTCCACTCGTAAGCGTATGAGTTCCATCATCCGCATGCCGGACGGAAAGATCATCCTCTTCTGCAAGGGAGCTGATTCCATCATCTACGCACGCCTCAAGAAGGGTGAGCAGCGCGAGCTCAGACAGTCCACCGCCGAGCACTTGGAGATGTTTGCCAGAGAAGGTCTCAGAACTCTCTGCATCGCCCAGAAAGAGCTCGACGAGCAGGAGTATCAGATGTGGAACAAGGAGCATGCTCTCGCTGCTGCTGCTATTAATGACAGAGATGAGAAGCTTGAGAGAGTCTCTGAGATGATTGAGCAAGACCTCACTCTTCTTGGTGGTACTGCCATTGAGGATCGTCTCCAGGAGGGTGTTCCAGACACTATCGCTCTTCTCGCCGAGGCTGGTATCAAGCTTTGGGTCTTGACTGGCGATAAGGTCGAGACTGCCATCAACATTGGTTTCTCTTGTAACTTGCTCAACAACGATATGGAGCTTATCGTCATGAAGATTGAGGATAGCCAGGTCAGCACTGCTGAGGCAGAGCTCGACAAGCATCTCAGGACATTCGGCATGACTGGCTCCGACGAGGAGTTGAAGGCTGCCAAGAAGTCCCACGAGCCACCTGCCCCAACGCACGCCATTGTCATCGACGGCGACTCCCTTAAGCTTGTCCTTGACGAAAATTTACGCCAAAAGTTCCTGCTTCTCTGCAAGCAGTGCAAGTCCGTTCTCTGCTGTCGCGTTTCCCCTGCTCAGAAGGCTGCCGTCGTCAAGATGGTCAAGACTGGTCTCGACGTTATGACTTTATCCATCGGTGACGGTGCCAACGATGTTGCCATGATCCAGGAAGCCGACGTCGGTGTTGGTATTGCTGGTGAGGAAGGTCGCCAGGCGGTCATGTCTTCCGATTACGCCATCGGCCAGTTCCGTTTCCTGCAGCGTCTTGTTCTTGTTCACGGTCGCTGGTCTTACCGTCGTCTTGGTAACACGATTGCCAACTTCTTTTACAAGAACTTGGTTTGGACGTTTGCCATTTTTTGGTATCAGATCTATGCCGATTTTGATCAGACGTATCTGTACGACTACACTTATATTCTGCTTTTCAACTTGGCTTTCACCTCGCTTCCGGTCATCTTTATGGGTGTCCTGGATCAAGATGTCAGCGACAAGGTTTCCCTTGCTGTTCCGCAATTGTATCGTCGTGGTATTGAGCGCAAAGAATGGACTCAGACGAAGTTCTGGTAAGTATAGAGAGCTCCCCGTATCGGTCTCCTGCTAACAAACCGCCAGGCTCTACATGCTCGACGGAACCTACCAATCCGTAATGTGCTACTTCATGGTGCATCTCGTCTTCGCCCCCGGCGTCTTCGTCACCTCGGGCGGCCAAGACGTTGGCGACCGCAACCGAGTCGGCGTCTACGTTGCAACCGGCGCCGTCATCGTCGTCAACATGTATATCATGCTCAACACCTACCGCTGGGACTGGCTCATGTGCCTGCTGACCGGCATCTCCACCCTCCTCATCTTCTTCTGGACAGGCGTCTGGTCCACCAACGAAGTGTTTGCCGAGTTTTTCTACCAAGCCGCGGCACAAGTATTCTCCCAACCCTCATTCTGGGCCGTCACGGCACTCATCGTCGTCATGTGCCTGTTGCCGCGGTTCGTTCTCAAGTTCCTGCAAAAAGTCTACTTCCCCTACGACGTCGACATTATCCGCGAGCAGGTTCGACAGGGAAAGTTCGACTACCTCGACAATCCGAATGCGAGCCCACCGCCGAAAGAAGGGGGTGGTGCGAGTGCAAATGCTTCGAATGAGGACTTTGCGAAGCCCAGTAAGCATTCTACACTCAGTTTTGATAGCGATCAACGCCCGCTAAAAGCTCCGTCAGTCGCGCCTACCACCAACCACTCGACCCACAACTCGAGAAGTCAGAACGGGTCAGATGCTTCGAGGTATACGGGACATCGGTTCAGTATGCAGCTTAATGGGCAGTATGCTGATCCGACGACGTTGCCGCCAAATAATGCGAGGTCGTCGGTGGACAGGGCGAGACCATCGTTTGATAGGATGAGGCAGAGCATGGATAGGATAAGGCCGTCTTTTGAACAGACGAACGATTTTACGTCCGCCGCGATGTTGACGAGGATGGAGAGTAGTCATAGCTTTGGCCCGACGCATTCGAGGAGGAGTATGCAGCAGGGGCAGATAGAGCCGTTTACAGATATGACGCCGCATGCTAGGTGATCGGTGGCGATCGGGCTCGGGACGAAGTAAGCTCGAACTGCTAGTATTGAGCGGGTGGACCGAGTATAAGGATCGACAGCACCAAACCGGCGAATAACGACCGGATAAAATAATGTACAATATACCTCGTTCGTTGCCGACGGTTCCCTTGGTGCGCTGTTGTAGGATTGCTGAGGGCTCTGTCCCAAATGGTGGATGATCCGGTTGATGCAATCTTTCCTTAGGGTTTATGTTTGGCGCATGGGGGTTTTGCATTTCATTATCGTTCAAGAGACGACACACTGTTGCAGAAGCAACACAGAAGGGTACATCACTTTTGAATTGCGTACGAGAAGGAGAGGACGAGAAAGAGGAAGAGGATAAGGGCCGCTTCAAACAAAGTCGACCCAAGTGCAAAAGGAGGAGCCTGGATTCAAGATACCAAAGGATTGAGTGATGGGTAACATGGGGACTAGGCAACAATGGATACCTTGAGGTGCATAGGAAGAAGTGTAGATATAGGACCGTGTTATATTCATGATTCAAAATAAACGTCCCCTTCCTAGTGCAATGATTCGAGGTTGAGAACAAGGTGACATGCAGGTGACATGCTTGAATCTGCCGCCTTATATCGTCCAATACAATCGAGCTCATTCGCTCACCCTCCTGTTGACTTGTACTATCACACCATGTCAAGGTCGCTCGAGCTCTTTTTCCCCGCGTTCTAAATCTTCCCACGACCCATTAATTAACTGCACTCAACAGCACCTCCAAAAGCTTTAGTCAAATTGGTATTATCAAGCGAGACAAGACCATATGGCTATATGCAAGAAGTTTTATGTCAGAGGCCCTTGGTAGAGTTGAAGTTTGCAGGTCCGGTGACCTCCACCCGCCAAGCTGTGCTTCGCTGTGCTCCGTTGTGCTCCGTTGTGCTCCGTTGTGCTCCGTTGTGCCAAAATTTGGAGACCCGCCGCTAGAGTTCTGACAGCTTGACATCTCAACCTCGAAGACAATGCTGGATGTGTACAACATCAGAACCGCTCCAGTGCACTTGATTCCCCCTGAGATAGTAAAACGTAGGACACAAGTCGACACAAGGGTACGACGACACCACGTGTGCTTATCGTGGCCGTTGGTGGCTCGCGGTGACTCTTACTCTGTGTCGTGAAACTGCGCCCAGCTCCTCATTTTTCCACCTCGAGAAAGAGGCACCTTCTCAGGTTACGCCCTCTGTAGTGCTCTTATGCCTACTTTCCCAGGTGGTCCTGTACACCCTTCAGATCACAGAGTCCAGCGCTTAAGGAGCTGCAGAAACAACGTTGCTCTTCCCAATCGAGAGGTTTTGCCAAGACGGTGTATAGAAGGGCTGACCTCCCGAGTTTTGACGGCTGGGCGTGCGGTGATGTTTCAGCCTCAGTACCTTCACTACCTTACGGCACGCCGACGCATGTTGCGAGAAGTCACGACTTATCTTCGGCGAGATCGTATTACACACTCGGAGTTAGGAGACCGCAAGGTATTGAGATCACGACTCTTACAGCAGTGATGAAATGCTGCAAAGGATGTCCGCACCTTTGAAGTTCCGAGTCCAGGCTTCGTCTAGACTTCCCACTCCTACTCTGCAATGAAAGCCACAGCCGAGCTCGGGGAAAAGACTCTCCATCGCAATAATCACTTCCTCCATTTCCAGCTTACACCCCTTTCTCACTTGCTTCGTAATATGTCTCCTCAGCACGGATGAAACGCGTGATGCTGAAGCCGCTCTCGTGTTATGGTTGGCTCACTCAAGCCACCTTATGAGGGGGACCGGCATTTTGATAAATTCCGTCCGCGATCCAGCCAGATCCAGTGGCCAGGGTCTCACCGAGCTTCTTTCGTATTAGCTTCCAGCCACATTTCACGCTTGGCCTGTCTCGTCGATAAACGGCCAATGAGAGGACTGGTCGGAACCTTAATGTCCCATCCTTCATGCAAGTGTCGACGGCAGGGAGCAAATGGTGGCTTGGCTAATGGAGTGGTGACGACCTTATGTTGGAAATTTACGGCTGGCTGCGATATATGTTGAGGAAGGGCTCCCTTTGTTCTTTGCTCTTTGCTCTTTGTTCTTTTGTATTTATACGGTTTTGTCCTCTTCATAAGCAGAACTTCTTGCTGTAGAAAGAAAATAGGTTTCAAGCGACATTCACAGCGACATTCACAGTTCTCGTCAGCACTTTGACAAGTGAAGCCAGAAGCGCGACGAAGCGACAAGTGAGAAGGACTTAGCGACAAGCAAACGGAACACCAAAAAAAATACCTTGGGCTCGACAGTCTCGTCACACAGACACTCCACGAAAGTTGGAATAGAAAATTATGAGATAGACTTGACCGTAGAGAACAACAATGGCGATCCTTGATTACTTCAAGAAGTCCAAGGACTTTGAGAAGAGAACGACTTTGTCACCATCTACACACTCATCCGAGCACAACACCGCGACCGGTATCTCGCACAACAGCACCAGCTCGAAAATGGACACCACGACGGAGGCGCACCTCAAGACGGGCGCAGACACTCCACTCGACACCCGCACATCTGACGAGCGGCGCCACGAACTCGAACGCATAACAACCGAAGACATAAACGCCGAGCGCATTTCCTACCCCTCCGGCCCAAAACTCTGGCTAATAATGTTCTCCCTCTGCTGCGCCATCTTCCTCGTCGCGCTAGACCAAACAATCATCTCCACGGCCATTCCAAAGATCACCGACGACTTTGGCAGCATCACAGACATTGGGTGGTACGGCTCCGCGTATTTGCTTACGGCGACGGCGTTTCAGCCGACTTACGGGAAGATATACACGATTTTTAGTATTAAGTGGGTGTTTTTGGGCGCTATTGGCGTTTTCGAGTTGGGGTCCCTCATTTGTGCGGTGGCGCCGAGTAGTCCGGTACTCATTGTTGGGCGCGCGATTGCTGGGCTTGGGGTGGGAGGCATTTTCTCGGGCGGCATCGTGATCCTCGCGTATACTCTTCCGTTGGCTAAAAGGCCAGCGGCATTTGGTCTGATTGGCTCGATGTGGGGGATTGCTTCGGTTGCTGGGCCCCTGTTGGGTGGCGCTTTCACTGATGGTCCGACATGGAGGTGGTGCTTCTATATCAAGTTTGTGTTCCCATTCCTTCCTCCACTGATATGTTGTGTCATGAGCGCGAGCTAACATACCTCCAGCCTCCCAATCGGAGCCATCGCCGTCGTATTCATCACCCTATACCTCCACATCTCCCGCGTCAACAACGCAGCCGGCCACAGCCTAATGCACCGCATCAAGCAACTCGACCTCATCGGCGCGGCAATCCTCGTCCCAGGAGTCGTCATGCTCCTCCTCGCGCTCCAATGGGGTGGCGCAACCTATCCCTGGAACAACAGTCGCATTATTGGGCTCTTCGTCGGCTTTGTCTTGATGATCGCGTTGTTTATCTATTGGAACATCCGCCAAGGCGACAAAGGGACCTTGCCCCCCAGGTTGTTTAAGAACCGCAACGTGGTGAGCGCCATGCTGCTCACGTTTTTCTTTGGCGCTGGGTTTTTTGCCCTCATCTTCTACATCGCAATATATTTCCAATCCATAAAAGGCAGCTCCGCCACCAAGTCAGGAGTGCAGATCCTGCCCCTCCTCCTCGCCGTCGTCATCTCCTCCATAATCACCGGCGCGGCCATCTCGACTATAGGATACTACACACCCTTCCTGATAGTCTGCATGGGCCTCTTCGCCATCGGCGCCGGCCTCATCACGACCTACGACATCAACACACCGATGGGGAATTGGTTCGGGTACCAAGTCCTCGCGGGGGCAGGCATAGGCACGGGCTTTCAGGGCGCGATCCTCGTGGTGCAGACTGTGTTGCCGTTGGTGGATGTCCCTGTAGGCACCACAGCGGTAAGCTTCTGCCAGCAACTAGGCGGCGCGGTCTTCGTCTCCGTAGCCCAAACTGTGTTTGCTAATGGTCTTATTTCGGGGTTGAAAGAGAATGCTCCTACACTCCCACCAGGCGTTTTTATTAACAGCGGCGCTACCAGCATACGCAGAATCCTAAAGGACCTCGACGCCGAAGACCAACTCGAGGGCGTTCTCAAAGCTTATGTCAGGGGGCTGCAAAACTGCTTCTGGATCGCTACAGCCTGCGCTATCTGTGCATTTATCTGCGCTTGTACGTTGCAGTGGAAGAGTGTTAAGAAGGGGCATGGACAGGATGCACCAAAAGCTGGAGACATTGAGGGCGCCTCCGGTGAGCATTGCCACCCTGGCCTCGAGGCATCGGCTGAGGGTGTCCTTGGTAACGGAGGGGTGGAAAATCCGGCGTTGGGGGAGGCTATTGGGGAGAAGACGGCTCTTGGGGGACATCCGCTGAATAATGATGGTGTGAACGAGAAGAGGGAGGAGGGTGGTATGGCTGCTAAGAGGGACCAGTAAGCTTTCTCAGCACTGAATCTAAGGAGAGATTTGCAGTTATTTATACTGACGGGTTTCTTAGGATCAAGGTTTCTACGAGTTATCAGTTGTAATCTCCCTCCTTATTTACGGCGTTCAGGGCGGATGATGGAACGGTTTAGCGAGCGACCAAGCGAAAACGGCAAACACCGCATTTATTAAACTACAAGTTTTGACCTTCTAAGCCAATTATCGTATTTTGGGCGCCTCCTCGTATGGCCTTTCAAGTCGGGTAAGGTTAAGGTTCAAGAAACATACGCAAAACAGGCCAAATTTTAAAAAATTGCCAAATTCGCATTTTAGAACATGGCCTTATGAGCCAGTGGATGTACATATTCGGTTAACCTTTCAAGTCAATTAAAGCGGAATGCAGGAGGTGAAAACGATAAGAGAGGCGTCTGGGCATATTATAGAGTTCTTGCTGTCTGTTGTACACATACCCCACTCAAGGATAGCCTGGCTTTATCGGCAAATATACAAGCCGGAGAGCGTAATGAATCTTCTCAGCTACACCTCTCGCCCCTTACTTCGGCACCGTGAACTTTTTGGCGCTCTGACACCTCGAGTTAACTCCTCACCCTCAACCAAGTCCTTGAAGAAGCGCTATATATATATATATATATCCACCCAATCAAGCCATATCCTTTCTTTATAGCACCAATAATTGCCAATCTTCTCCAGCATATGACCCATTTGTGGACCAAAGCTGTCATAACGACTGCATGCTGGCTGCTTGCAATCAGCATTCCATCTCCCGTGCAGTTGGCGTGAGGCATGAGCTGGCCGGTAGTCTGCGATCTCAGTGGCACGATAATGCTGATGCCATCCCCCGTACCATCGTTTCGGCACCTTCTTAGACCATTTTATCGTCGCTCATCCTCCAGCAGCTCTTTCGCTGGCCAAGGGTGAAAGTACACGTAACCGGCTGCTCTATAAATACACCTCCCCCACCTGTCAACGTAAAGAGAGGTGGTGGTGAGACAATTTGGCTGCTAACAGGGAGAGGTGCAGTTTGCTGAGTTAGTCCCTTGCTTGTTGGCGATGATTTATATAGGAAAGCGCTCTGCCTCAAAAGACTTTGGATTGACAGTCGTTTCCTTTTACCATTCTCAGATCTTTTATTTTTTAACGTACAATATAGTTTCCAACAACCTTAAAAGAGACATCAAGACCCCTCCGAACTGGTGTATCGGTAACATATCCGCCTCTCATTAAGCCTCGCTTAAAAGAACGCGGTTGCGCGGGGTTCGACTCCCCGGTTCGGAAAGAACCAGCCATCTAAGATGGTTAATGTGATATTTTTGTATTTTGTGCCGAGTTTTGCGGTGGTGTTGTGGAGGTTTCTGGGCTGTGGTGGGGAAGAATGGTGAGGCGCGGCCCGCACTGGCGCCAGTTTATCTTGGCACTTCAGACTTTATGACTTTCATGTGTTTTGTGCTCTGTTAGTCGTACGTTTGAGCTTCAACAACATTAAGATATTTGCTGCGCATCTTTTGCAGCGCATCTTTCGCATATTAAGCGTTTAGGAATCTTTTGTATTTACAAGTTCATAAACTAAAAGCATTGCGTTTCATTATCTCTTCAGCACTCAGTCTTCATCCGCCTCACCGCCACCTTGCCAGCCGATGACCAGATGGAAAAACATGAAATGATTTCCACGATCACCAAAATAGCAAGATTTGGAAATGACGGCAGTAAGCCCGTACTTCTGTTCTGGAAGATTGATGCCTGACATGTTTCTAGCGGGCCTCGAAAAAATCCTTCGCTTCCTCCAATCCCTCACCCTCATCGCCGCCTCCTTCCTCCCTCCCCTCGACACAATCCCTTACAACAAAGCCAGATCTGCCCTCGGCTTAGGTCGCCGCTATCTCCGCTTCTTCAAGCTCTTTCCTCTCCTCGCCACTTTCTTCCGTCTCACGTCCAACCCGGAAAAGGTCGACAATGGGTTCTTGCACTTGTTGGAAGTAGGGAAAGCGGGATTTGGGGCATTGTATTTGCTGGGACAGAACCTGACGACGCTGGATGCAATGGGGGTTTGGAAGGTAGAGTGGGCGGGGTGGGTGATGGTGGAGGCTAATAGGTTTTGGTTTTACTCTCTGACCTGTGCCGTGGTCCTCACTCTGCATTCGCTGGTTGCTCTTTCATCCCCTGTTATGCCAACGTCAACAACATCAAAATCACATACGAAGAAGTTGGCGTTGGAGAAGGCTGAAACCGAGGCTAAGGAGTCTGAGGAGCTCTTTCCCGGCCAAGAATCAACTCAAGAGAAGACGGCATTTGGCAAGAGGGCGGAAGCTGGACTGGAGAAAAGGAGGAGGGAGGAGTATCAAGCGAAATGTACGCAGCTCTTGAAAGACCTGATAATGTACACCGCGGACCTGTTCATCCCTGGCGAGGCTGTGGGATGGATCAAAGTTGAGGCATGGGTAGTAGGCAGTGCGATGGCAATTAGTACGTTGCTTGCTAGTGAAGAGATTTGGGCGAAGGTTAACGGGGTGTGAGGACATGAGGGGAGGTGGGATGGGTGGAGACGGGGAGGAAAGAGATATTTATTGAGGGCTGACCGTTTGAGTTGTGGACGCCGCTCCGCCTCTCCGTTGAAAACTCGAATCTGATCGTATTACAGACGACATATCTGTGAAACATCTTGGCCCGACATTTGGATAAAAGACGATTACTTGTCGACGGCATCGGTATTCTTTGGTTAAAGTCGGAATTTGGGGCCATTGCCGTTCTCCCTTGTGCTCGTTGTCGTCGAGTGTCGACGGGTCTGGCACGACAAATGATGAACATAACCAACCACCAAAACGCTTTATTGAGGCCAGGTGTTGAAACATATGTCGATCTCTGGAATGGACGATGGATCTGTTCTCTGTTCTTTAAATTTGCCTTACTTGTCCTGCTAAGCAGCGAACTACTCGTAATTGGCAGTTCAAGAAAACGAGAACTTCTTTCAAGGTAAAGAATACTGTACCTCCAACATCTCTGTCTAATACGAGTTCCGTACTTCACAGTCCCCTGTGCAAGCGAAGACGTTCGGAAATAGACGGGAATAACACTCCACGTCCAAACCCACCCCAACTTCCCCACAATTTACCCCACAAAAGATCCCTGAACACGCTTCATAACGACGACCTGCAAGGCTACGCCATCAACTGATGGCCTCCCTCGGTATGCGATGGTTCCATTTTCCTTGATCTTGTTCTTTTCTACATATTTTCTGCTTTTGTTTACTGCCTACTGGATCGCGGAGGAGTTCTTTCCACTCTATTCACACGGTGACTTACAGAGGAATGGCGCGCCGGTTGTTACTACGGTCCCTGAGGCCTATGCATACCGGATATGGGAAGATGATGGGGGATGTTGCGAGACCAGCAATGGTGAGGAGTGCTGGAGCCAGGGCATTTTCTGTGTCGACGAGGAGGGAGTTTGAGAGCTTGATGGAGATGAGTGGGTTTAGTGAGACGCAGATGCAGGTTAGGGATGCGGTTAGCAAAATTTGTGGAAGCTTTCCAGATGTGAGTATTTTGCACTTCCAGGAGCTCGCTGAGAAAGAGAAGAGACTGGAAATGTCAGAGAAAGAGAAGGGAGACTGACGTGATGACAGGAATACTGGGCTGAAAGGGATCAGACAGGAGAGTATCCGCATGACTTGCACGCAGCATTGGCTAGGGACGGGTGGATAGGTATTGCATTACCAGAAGAGCTTGGAGGAGCGGGATTGGGAATCAGTGAGGCGACTATGATGCTGCACACTATATCAGAGTACGTAGTCTCCAACTCTAACATCTCCCTCTCTAACAGTTGTACAGATCCGGAGCAGGCATAGCAGGCGCCCAATCCATCCACGCAAACGTGTACGCCACCCAGCCAGTCTCAAAATTCTCTACCGATGCCCAAAAAACGACTTTCCTCTCGCCTCTCGTTCAAGGAAAGACAAGAGTCTGCTTCGGTGTTACGGAACCAAATTCCGGACTTAACACTCTGGCTTTGACCACAACCGCAACACCAAACACAAGCAAGGATGGCTACACCATCTCAGGACAAAAAATCTGGATCTCCAGTGCGCAGGTAGCAGACAACATGATCCTCCTTGCCCGGACGAAGAAGCTAGAAGACTGCGCGAAGCCTAGCGAAGGACTGTCCTTATTCTTCGTACCACTCAGGAAAGACGATGAAAGATTACGGCTGCAAAAAATTCCAAAAATGGGCGCCTGCGCCATAGACGCCAACGAAGTCTTCTTTGATAACTACCCCATCACAAACGACTGCTTGATTGGTAAAGAGGGCGAAGGCTTCAAGATGATCCTGCACGGCATGAACGCAGAGAGATGTTTATTAGCAGGAGAAGCTCTTGGTCTCGGTTACGCCGCCCTCTTCAAAGCGGCGAAGTACGCAAGGGAACGAGAAGTCTTCGGTCGCAAAATCGGGCAAAATCAAGGCATCGCCCACCCGTTGGCAGAGTGCTACATGAACCTCGAAGCCGCGAAGTTGGCTACCTACCACGCAGCGAGGTTGTATGATAAGAGTAAAGGCGAAGGAGACTGGAAAGCTGTAGGATTGGCATGTAACAGTGCGAAGTGGTTAGCTGCCGAAGCTGCATTTAGGGCTTGTGAGAGAGCAGTGTTGACGTTGGGAGGAATGGGGTTCGCGAGGGAGTATCATGTGGAGAGGTATTTGAGGGAGAGTTGGATACCAAGGATTGCGCCGGTTAGTGGGGAGATGGTGAAGAATTTTGTAGCGGAGAAGGGCCTGGGGTTGCCAAAGAGTTATTAGATAGTGTATGTCATGTGCATTATGTGCATTAGAGAATCAAAGTATTGGCAAAGCTAGATTGTATTCCTATCGAGCTCATGTAGGACCTCCTCGATATTTAGTCTGCCGTTCATTTCTCCATCATCCCAAACGCCATTCGCTAAACCCAGCGCGCGCCCAAAACCCCTCCCCTCCTTTCATCATCCCTCTCCCAGAACTCTAACGAGGCCCTGACGCATAAGAAGCTTCACCCGGTCCACCTGTTCACGGTGGCTGGCGCGGTTGAACAGGAGCAACACCATTATAGCCTGGATTAACATCGTTGCTCGCGTCCCCACAGCCGGGGTACAGCGCACGTATCGCCGGTTACCTATGTTTATCCCATTGGTGCCTTTAAAAGAATCCTTTGTCGGTGGTGGAGTTGCTGTAGATGTTATCAAAGGTGTCCCATTGTGTTCTTCCTGGGGTTTGGGAAGCCCAGGGCCAGTTCCCGTTGCTTGCCATGGTTATAGTTGTGTAGTGTGTTTTGGTTTTTTTTTTGGCTTGGTTTAGTTGTTGTGCTTGAGTTTGTGAGGCTGGTGAATGTGTATCGAGTAGCTTGTTACTGTCGACGGAGAGCGAAGCATAGGCCTTCAGACCCGGTTATATAAACTGCTTGTGCTCGTTCTTGAATCGACCCCTGAACAGTGAGCGAATGGCGTGGATGCTGAATTAGATGGTGGATTCAAGCTCGATTACAAGTAAATGATCACGGTATGCATGGATTGGGGAAGCCATTTGATTTAGACGTCTAGGAACTATCCGAAATTTTTCCACCGGTCTATTCTCCACAATCATTAAAGAGTGCAGACCCAGTCTACAGGCAACCAACCAAGCGATGCCTACGAGCGGCTCGAAGATAACTTGCACATAGCAATCATCCTCGCCAAGACAACCGGCGGTGATATCAGTTCCAATCGATCTAAATACGCAGGCAAGCGCCGCGAAGCTGAAACTCAGCACCCTCGATCACCTTCTTGATAAAAGTGCCAAAGATCCATTTGCAGACCTCAAAGCCGATCATCTTCCCCAAAGAGGTCCAGCCACAGCCCCAAGGAGAATAGCCCCCGACAAGAAAGTTGTACCACCTAGTCTTTCCCATCTCGACACTAAGCTTGTCAGCGAGCCACTGAGGGGCTTGCGTAAGGAGTCCGAGCTTGTAAATGCCACGAATTTTGTCGATGGGCTTAAGAGTCTCCCAGTCGGCCTTCAGCTGTGCTGTGACAACCTTTCCCTTGTAGCGCCTGAGGGCGTTAACAAGATTGGCATTGCCATAAGCGAGGTCACAGAGAGCAGCGAGCTCGCGCTTCCTCTCCTTCTTGGTCATGTTCATGGCTCTCGGGACATTATCGGTCTGCTCGACAAGCTTCTTCTCAGCAAGGAGCTCCTGGACTTGATAGTTGACGTCCTCTGGGGTGGGGAAATGCGTGCATGGAGCGCTGAGCCAGATGGCGTTGATATCTTCGTCGGACTTGTAGACTTTGAAGCACACCTCTGGCATAGTGCAGACCGCGTTCTCGCACTTCAAGAGCGGTGGGGGCGCGAGAAGTGGCCCCAAAACAACTGGTGTTGCGGTGTTGACGGTGTTCTTCGCCGTGGAAGCTTTGGCGACCTTGGTACCCTTCGTATCGATATTGTCGTAAGCAGCTTTAGCGGCAGCGCGGCTGCGCTTCGTTCGGCACTTGCGACCCGCCATGATGGCGACTCGGAGGTTGGCCGAGCTTGACTTGACGGAGCGATCAAAGGTATGCAGACCTCTAGACACAAAGGTCTCCTGAGTGACTACCGAAAGCTCTCACTGTGAAAGTGTGAGGTGATCTAACGATGGAAAAAAGAGAAGGAGAGAGGTCGAGTGCGATTGTGGAAAGGACTTGAGGGATGAGGCGAGATCCAGCACGTAATGAGGTGCAAGATCGAGCTACTGGTGCCGGCGTCATCCCGTTGCTGGCGTGCCGACAAATCGTGAGCTCGAATCCTAAAATTACTATCTTGACGTTCTTTTAGGCCGACATTTGTAGCAGTCATCGTCTTCCAGGTGGCAGAAACCGTATTTGCAGGCTTTGGCTCAACTCTTGGAGTTACGATGATGGCACATCGGACTCGTTGAGTGAGTGCCATCCTTTTACAGAGTCGTCGAAATTGGCATTGGTGTTCTTGGAATCTTGGGCTTTTCACATGTTATGGCGAGCATATGGCGAGGACACTTGGTCGACTCAAAAATCGAGAATAAAATTTAGGGAATTGCACGTAATCAGCCACGAAGGCCTGTACTTAGAGCTATCAGCACCCTCGACTGAGGGGAAAGCTTGAAATATTCAAGGTTGAATATGAAGCAAAGAGAGGAAGGACCGATAGTTAATACAAGAACAGAAAGTGTAGAAGTCATGAAGAGCTGCTAGCTCATTACACGGGCCGATTGTCGTGACACTTTGACCATGAAAACTTGCCCGCTTACAAGACTAGACATCGCGCTAGAGTGACAACGACGTCTACATTTTCTCTTCAATTTCCTCCTCAAGAACTGGTTAACAGATGATAGTATGCTCACGATAAATTTTAAGATTCAGGGACAGCTTCATGCCGGAAGCATCGGAAATTCGTGCCTAGTTGATCGGCCTACGTTCGATATGTCATATCTGTCATATCTGTCATACCTGTCATATACCCTTCTCAACCTTCAGTCAACCTCCATCTCCACATCATCTTGCCCATCAGTCCCCAAACTCCTCTCCCTCCCACCCCTCAAAAACCTCTTTATAAAACTCTTCTTCTTCTCCATCTGCCCTTCATCATCCCCCTCCCTATCAAAGACCCTCAGTCTCGGCACCATCTTCGTCCTCACCGTACACAGCAACCTCCTCTTCACACATTCAATAGCAACCTTCGCATATTTCCTCTCAATATCATTGAGATCAACATAAATATGACTCCACAACTTCTTCAGCTTCTCCGCTAAAGCATCAACATCGGCATTAAAAGCCTCCTCCTGCTTTTTCTCTCCAGCAGTCAGGATCAAATTTCCCACGACGACATCCGTGTCTCTACCTCGTAAGGTCGAAGATGACAGCGGCAGTGCTCGCGCACCGTAAAGGTGCGGTGACGACTTTGACATGCCTGCATCGAGCGCGATATTCAGCAACTCGATCTCAGCATGTAGCGCGGCGAAGTCAGACAGGCGAGATACGTTGAACCTGGCGCTTTCGAGCGTGGTAGTTAGTTGCCAGATATGGAAAGACTCGTCTATCGGTTGGGAAAGGAGGGAGTGGCTGCGTCGGAAAAAGGCGTAGGCGAGGCGACGGCGGAAGACGTGCATGCGTGGTGTGGATGGGAGAGTGCGGAGGATGGAGGAGAGCATGACTGGGGAGGCGACAGTGTCGTATAAGTTGGTTGTGAGATTGATTGACTTGAGATATGTTAGTAAGCTGGAAATGGTATGGAACGACAGATGTAATGAACTTACCACTTCTTCCCATTTTGGTCCATCTTCATCCTCGTCGTCAAACATTTCTGAGAGGTTGACTAGGGCGGTTTGTACCACAGCAAACAATGATAAATGCGTCCTGACTACGCTGTCTGCGCATAAGCGCAGGAGAATTCCGAGTATATACTCGCAAGTCTCAAAAGCCAAGTCTTCCGCTGCTTGGCCGAGGAATCTAATGAGGTCTTTGAGTTCGTCCCAGTCATTTCCCGACGTCCTGCTTTCGTGGGGCGAGTTTACTTCGCGTACCAACTTCATCTCCTCCTGCACTTCGAGTGCCTCTTCCTTTGCCCCCAACAGCTTGAAGCAATACTGTACCCGCGCCGGTGTCACAATGCTTGCCAGCGATTCAGTAGCAGCAAGCAAGATATCGGCATACCCTCTCCTCAACAGCTCACTCTTCTCCTTAACCACACCCTCCAACATCCACAGCGCCACATTATGAGGCAGCTCTTCCGTCAACCCCACACAGTCAACGAAATACCCACTCCTCAAACAAGCATACCTCTTCTCCTTCTCGACCAACAAATCCATCCACTCCCACAGCTCCCCATCCGGCCTCCATTTTTCCTCAAAGCTCCTCTCCGGCCACACCTCCCTCTTCCTCCTCGGATCGAAAAAATACCACGTCTTCTCCACCGATCTAATATCCTCCAATTCCAGCGCTCTCAACACCTTTCCCGCACTCTCATCACCGAACTTATCTTCCACGACCTGCTCCAGTAACTCCACCGTCCTCTTCTTACTTGGGCTCCCTGTACTGCCCTTCCTCTCATTCCCATCTAACAGTTTTGTGACTCGCCTAGCACTCTTCTCCGTCTCCTCATTCTGCAGCGCATCACGGACAAGGGATTTAAGATCAAATTTGTACCTCTTCTCCGGCTCCTTTCTCTTACTATCCCCCTGATAATTCAAATCAAAGCGGCTGGAGCTAGTAATCACCCTCCCACTCCGACTCTTCTTCTTCGGCGTATCCTGTCTCGTCCTTTGCGACGACAAAGTTCCGAAAGGAGTCGACCCGTTCCGGCTCGTAGCGTTCTGAATAATCACGTCCTCCAACCTCCTCAGGCTTCCATCAGAATCCTCACCACTACCATCCGACAGTTCTGACTCCGCATCTGAATCTAGTACCTCTGTGCGTTGACTACTCCTAACTCCGACAGATGGCAAGCTAGGCACCGTAGATAAGAAAGACGAGCTCGGCCTCCCTGTCAGAGCTTTACCCTTACGCTTTGATGGACTGGGTAAGTCGTCTTCATCGGATTCGTCAAGCGTGGGGAGGGTGAAAGATGCACCGGCTCTTACTGGCTTTCTAGCCTTGGTCGTCTTTTGAGGTGTTGTGCCTCTGCTGCGAGTTACTCTGACAGTGTCAGGAGCAGCAGGTGATGAAGGGATGGCTGAACTGCCTCTTGTTACTCTGCCACTGACTGTTCTCTTCTCTGCGGACTTTTGGGGTGTTGTGCCACGGCTTTTCTGCGCCGAACCCAACCCAGGTATCAACTTCTGGCCCTTAGTTAGCGCCACCTTCTGCGGAGTAACTTTCTCCACCGGCGCGATATGCCGGCTCTTGATCCTATCCATTATTGGAGGAGACTCGACTTGCCGACTACTAGCCCTCGTCATCCTCTTACTCGGACTAGCACTCCTACTAGCATGCCACTCTGGATCATAAGCCGGTAACACAACGACGGGCTTTCTTTTAGACGGCGTCTGTATCATATCAACCTCATCAACCTCATCCATGTCAACATCTGCCGTCTCGATGTCCTCTACAACATGCGATCTTCGTCTGAGCGTACTGGATGCACATGCTAGACTAGGTGACGGTGAAAGTGTCCTCCTATTCTTTGTCGCTTCCTTCACAAGATTCGACCCCGTTCTCTTCAGCGTGGGTTTCTCAGCCGTTTGTGAGGCCGAACGTGAGGTTGAGCGTGAAGTCGAAGCTGTTGTCGCGGTAACAGGTGTACTGACACCTTTTCTCTGCCGCCTATCACTAGCTCCGTCTGTGTCCTCTATCGATTCCACAACCGTCAAATTCTTAAGCGAGTTATCGTTGCTCTTCGGCAGACTCGCAAGGGCAGGAATCTTCCTAGGCGACATCCTTTCTGGTAGAGATACGCCGTCTGGTTTGGCCATCTGGCTTAGGTTTGAGCTAGCACTGCCTGAGCCTCTGGGCTTGAACATGCTTCTCTTTGACTTTACTGCTAGGCTCACGTCCGCAGCCGCGCCGGTGTTCGTCTCAACCAGTTGTGTATGTTTCTCCTCCAGCTTCGGCAATCGTCTCGAGTCTGAGCTTGCACTGCGGTTCAATGTGGGAGTAGGGCGGGACTCTGGTGATGGGCTACCAGCATGTTTTCTAGGACCCCTCCTGCCACTCGTGCTGGCGGTATCGCTGTCCTGGCCGCCATGCGCCAATTGGCCCAGTGAGCTCCCAGAGCGCTCCAATGGCCTGCTCATATCTTGTCCCAGGGCGCTTGTACTCCTCCTTACCCCAGCATCGCCGTTCCTCCCCAAACCGCCCACATTCAATCCACTCCGTGATCTCCTCAGACTGCTGGGTGTGTCCTCCTTCCTCCTCGACGAACTCGCTCTATTTTCCTGTCGATTTTCCTTCCTGTCCACCTTTGTCTTCGGTGTACCCTCCTTCCCTATCTCCGCATCTTCGCACTCCCTCAAACCGTTCTCAAGGTTATCATAGAGTTTCTTCCAGTCCCTCTTTGGCGGTTTCTCAACCGGCGAAGGCTTGAAGTAGTTATTCAGGCTGTTTGACTGTGGTTGGAGTTTGGGCGGCATTACGCTACTCCTTTGGCTCTTTATCAGGCGACCAGGTGTAACCGAGTGTTAATGCGAGAGGCGGCGAAGTAGAGCTTTATATGCTGGGTATTTCAGCTGAGGCAGGCCACTGCTTTGAGATTGTCGCGGTTCGGAGTTGGTTCTTGGTTTGGCGGTTCAACAGTCGACTTCTGCCGTTGCAATTCTAAGTGAAAGAAACGCTATGACATTGCATAGCAATCCTTAATTTATCTTCCTCCACAGATATAGCGGCAAAAGCGTCGTGATTGAGAAGTGAGGTTATCCTGGTGTTCACAGCCTCGCAGTGTCTTGGTGTTGAATTGTGGTTGACGCGATATCCTTATCGCGACGCGACAGAGGTGCGATAAGGACTGGGTGTAAAGTGGTGAAGAGCAGGGTATGAGGTAGTCAGCCAGTTTGAGGTCCAATTATGTGTGAGATATCCTGTTATAAGCAGACTTCGGTAGTAGAGTATTTGGAGACCTGACAAGGATTAGAACGTCAGAAGTGGTTGTAAATGAGGTTGTAGCGGTTTGTTGTCAAACATAGAAGAGATTGATTCCACGGCTCAATCGAGGACAGTGAGCTGCACTTCGTAGGCTCAAGCAACATGTTCATTGTTTTCACAGAGGTTAAAAATTGACTGTTTCATGGTATTAGCATTAATTAATCTCCCTACACGCCTACAAAACTAACTAGCGCCTTATCTCATCTCAGCCTCAACTCATCATCTCGTCGCATTCTCTGTAATGCACAATCAATTCCTCCGCCTCCAAATCATCGCCCCAACAACGAAAAAAGCAAACGCTGATCTAGAAACCCCCAATCCATCTATAAACACTAAACAGTAAAGCAATGCAGTGAGAGCGCGCACTGCCTCCACTCTCGGGTATCTCCGATCTACCATACCTTCTCTCAAGCGGTGTAGGTATGGCGAAGAGCGCGCACTGCCTCCACTCTT
This sequence comes from Antarctomyces pellizariae, assembly GCA_010623925.1. Classification (NCBI taxonomy): domain Eukaryota; kingdom Fungi; phylum Ascomycota; class Leotiomycetes; order Thelebolales; family Thelebolaceae; genus Antarctomyces; species Antarctomyces pellizariae. The sequence goes on from WCAA01000088.1 coordinate 44,826, forward strand.
TGCTCACCCCCATTTCAATCTCTCCTTTCACACTGACGGGTACGCTGTCGTGGTCTTGAGCAATGTGTGGCTATAACAAAGACTGCGCGCTGCCTCCAGTCCTTGCTGAAACCATAATATCGGCTGTCGAAGAGTGCGCGCTGCCTCCACTCTTCTCCGGCGGGACCTCAGTGCTTTGTGATAGCGTAAGAAATGCAGGGAATGCGCACTGCCTCCATTCCCGACATATCCTCCGACAAGCATTGAAGCTGGTATGTAGGCTGAGAGCGCGCTCTGCCTCCACTCTCAGCCGTTACCGCCCTACCAAAATCGACAACCTGATGTTGTTAACAAGATATGGCTTGCTCATTTGCATTCTACCACCATCATATCTTCCATGCGTATAATTGCAATCCTCTTGTATCGTTATGCATTGGTGCCCGTTCGTACTCGATCGATGTATCCCAGATCGCTGTCTCCTCGTCGGAATGCGAAAGTCGAATCTATGTGCAAGGAAAGTTCCCTTATGTACCACCACTTCCTACACTTCTCCATTATTCATGCATACCTCGTGTTGTCCTCACAAACTCATAGTCAACCACTCCCACTCCTGCGGACCCTGTCCCGGCTGTCCAGCTCCATTCGGCGCACCCGCCATCGCATTCATACCCACACCATTCATCATGCCACTTTGTCCCATATGGCTCATACTCCTCTGCTGTCCATAAGCACCACCCATACCACCCATCATACCGTTCGGTCCACTATGGCCACCGAATCCCAGCATTTGTCCCATCGAACTCATACTAGCGGAGCCGTGCATGTTATGCATCATCGGCCTGTTATCACCGTTGTTCATCATGCTCATGCCGACGCTGGACATAGACTCGGGTATACCCACGCTGCTCGCCTCAGCCATAGATATGGACTTCGAGTGTCTTCTTTGTCTTTTCGGTGGCATGGCGACGGGCCTAGCCACTGTACTTGCAGCTCCAGGACCTGGTGTGGATTTTGGAGGCGCCGCAGCGATCGGAACAACGCCTTTCATACCAGCGTTGGCCCCACTGGTATTAGAACCATGAAAACTGGTCGGCGTACTGCCAGCCGTGCTGTTCTGTCCAGAGGATATCCTCGGGGACTCCGATTCTGGCATACCATCACGAGGGCTCATTGGGCTCTGTCCAGCAACAGTCAAGTTCTGAAGCGTAGCAGTAGAGTTCTTCCTAGTCGTGTCGCCGTTCGTGTTGGCGCCACTTGCGCCGCCGGGTACCATGCCCTTCTTTGCTGCGCGAGTAGCGGCTGGCCCACTGACCATTGGGACAGTGGCGCCAGACCCACGGTTGCGCTTCTTGATCACATCGGTCTTCAGTGAGAGAGGTCTGACGACACCGTGCAGTTTCAAAAACAAGCCACAGGCATTGCAAAGCGGATGGCCTTCTGGGTTCCTTCTCCACAACGGAGTAGTTTGCGTGAAACAGTTCGTGCAGGTCGTCGGGGTGGCGCCAGAAGTCTCGCCGTTTGCTCCTGCTAAGTTCGTACTCGAACCCTTTAGTCCAGGGCTGTTTGGTCGGCTAGGCGCAACGGAGCTAAAGCCACTCATATTTCCGGCCATATTTGGTGGACTGTTCGGCTCAGAGGTATCGAACATATGGCTTTGTCCCATTGCAACAGCGTTTGGTGTCGAGGCAACTCTTGGAATCTTACCACCACGACGATCACCAATACGGCGAGAATCAGATATCGATGCACTAAAATCGTGCATGTGTTGTCTGCCAAGTGACGAGGCACCTGCGTCCCAATCAAGTGGTGAAGAATTTATCTCTGAGGCACCACCAATAGTAACTTGCTTTCTTGGTGGTCCAGCTGGGTATCGTGCAGCTTGGGTGTTGAATTGTCCGGTCAGCGAAGCGTCCCATGATAGGCCGTTGGCAGCGCCCATGTTCATTGGCTCGTCAGACATGGACTCTGTGAAGTCGTTCTGTATCATGTTCCCACGGTTGCCAAATGCTCCTCCATCGTCGTCTTCATTGTCAGAATCGCCGCCGAAGCTGAATACGCTGTCGTTACCCATTGCTGGGTCACGGTGCTGGAAGACGTGGGATGGGTCGATGTGCTGTTGGGGGATTTCGAAAGCTCCAGCTGTGTATGACGATGGATGTTGCGCCGTCGAAACAGCTCCCATAAGAGATTGCGAGTTTCCGTTCGGATTGTACATGAACTGCGGTCCTAAAGAGTTTGACAGGTTCGATGGCCCACGGTTAAACATCTGCTGTTGTCCTCGCTGCTGCTGCGGCATGTTGATTGGATGTCCATGAACATTTCCGAAGTACATCTGCTCGTTGTTCTCTTGCATCGGCTGAGGAGTCGAAGCGGCGGACGGGAAAGCTGATACAGGGGGGGAATAAAACTCGGTCGAGTTCAGAGACGAAGGTCCCATAGAAGAGTTCTGGTAAATTTGAGAAAATGGATCGTGCTGCATGAGAGGTGACTCTGAAGGAGAGAAAGCATAACTCTGCTGATATTGGCTCGCTGAGTGGATTGGGTCTTGGTGCATGCCATAGTTTGTGTCCAGCTGGAATGGGACGCCAGAATGGTGGTTGGGCTGTCCCATCATACCCATGTGATGGTCGTTCAGAGAATATTCATATAAATCTCCATCGCGTTCAGTGTGATTAGGAATGGTGATTCCGACAGGCGGCACATGTGGCGAGAAGTTCGCTGGTCTCTTGCGAGGCTGGAAGTTGTCAGACTCGGAGTTATGGATGAAACTAGGAGACTGGTTCAGGGGCTTCACACATACACGACGCTCATCAATGCTCGTCTTCCTCACATGGCGTTGAACGTAGCCAAATTCAGCTTGCGTCGGGTGCTGCACAGTAGGAACCGACTGTGGCGCAAAAACGGGCGTTGTCGCCTCTTTGCGCATTTTGATTGGGATGGCCGAAGCGACATTGACTGTCCTTGGTTGTTCCGTGTCTCTGATATCTTGCATCGGCGATTTACTGGGAGGAGTATCAATGTTCTCGGTAAACATGAAATCATCGAGGTTCATGTGGTCTGGCTCTGGCTGGTTTTCGTCTGCATTCTGCTGCACTAATTGCGCAATACCGCTCGGTGCACTCGAATTTTGCTGCTCGAGTCTACCGAATCAATTAGACAAAATCTCACGTAACACTTGGGTACCAAACATACCTAGCTGCCTCTTCTTGTTTGCGCTTGGCCAAGTTCATTGCCATCATGCGCCATGTTAAGTTCTCCATGCGCTCGGCGTGTGGCAAGCCTTTCTTCGTCTTGCTGTACAAGCGCCATATTTGTGCTGCTAGAGGGTCCTTCTTCTGCATCTCATTTGGATCCTCAAACTCTTCATCTACAGAACCATCTTTCCATGTTGGAAATATCGAGTCGCCTAACATGTCCTTCTTCGCCACACCTACAGTGGGAGAATGGGAATCCAGCTTGTCGTCCTCTAAGCCAGGACTTGGAGAATGATTGATGTAAAATGCGTCGCTTCCGCCGGTAAAGTACTGCGAACTATTCTGTTGGTTCTGATCTGACGTATGTATGGAGCCGTAGTCGTTGCTTTTCGTAGAAAACGAATTGACGTCGTTTCCGTGTGTTTCGTTGCCGGTGTTTGGCTGAAATGCGGTCGAAGACGAAGTGTGAGTACTACGGCTCTGGTTCATGTATCCCGCACGCTCCGTAAATTGTGCCGATCCATACATCACAGCGGGTGTGTGGAGTGACACGACCACGCAGGATGTAGCTGGCCTTTCCTCGTTCCAATAAGGTCGGGGTCCCTTGTCAAGTCGCTAACGACGACGAAGCAGATGCGAATTGTGATTATTTCCGGGATGGCGATGCTTGTGAAGAATGTGATAATTTCGTCGTTTCTCGCTTTGTTTTCTGTTGAGTCTGCGTTCGTAGTACCCGATGGTTAATCTGGTATGGACGTACTTAGGTACAGCCGTGTGGTGGCCTCAATGCTCTCGTGAGTCTTGCGACAGTTTTCGAGCTCGGACTTGGGATGCTAAATAATTATGCGCACAGCCAATGCTCGACTCTTGAATCGTCCCTCGTAGCTGGAAATGATCACGGTAGAACGGTCAGTGTCGAGCGCAGAGTTCGAAAATACACTGATGACGTGTGAAATGTGCGTATAAAAGGTTCGCGGTGGGGTGTTGGATGTTAATACAGATGAGAGAGGAGGCGCTCTTTCGGATGTTGTCGTAGTCTCGTCTGTACGTAGAGCGAAACAACTAGATACCGCTAAGCGTCAAATATGGAGAACGAGCTCGAGGGTGGGTAAATAGTAGCGCTCGCTTAATGCACTCGACGATCTGGAAATGCGACCGAGCCTAACCAAGCTGGATGGACGGAGGATGAGGCCGCTGGGCGGGGACGGCGGACTGTTCGCGCTAACCAGAGCACAAGGGATTTGGACCTCTAAGACAAGAAACCGCAGTATTCTGCCGGCCCAGACTACTGTACTGCTGTACAAGATGATAAGCGAAGGATATTATTCCTTACCCGATGCGGCGGCTTGGACTTGAGGGGCAAAGGATTGGCGTCGCGAAGAATGGCAATGAGAGACGCAGCTGGAGAAAGCTTAAGGAAGCACACCATGTCCATGGGAGAGATTTGAAATGTCGCTGCTGGGTGAACTGCACGCTTGTACTTGGCCAGAATTGTAGTGGGGGGGGCCGCTAGAATTTTTGACGATGCGAGCCAGGCGAAACAGCGCCGACACGGCTGAGAGAGTGCCCACGGGATCTTCCGAACAATGGGACCGATCCGTGACTGAAATGGGCAAGCACTACTTTCGCTAACGTCATAAAGACCACCAAAGTCCTAAATAGGAAAGGCTTAAACATGTTATTATAACCTCATGAAAGAACCTGATCTTTCTATTTTTGCGCCTGTCTTCCGGCCATTTCTTCACCATCAAGGCACGAAGTGAGGTGGGCTATGTCGGTGACGCTGCCGGCCACGTTTTATAACAGCTCTAAGCCATCCTCTGTCTAGCTCTGTGGGTTCTTTTATGCACTACTAAAGGCTTGCCCCATGAGCTTAAGATTGCTCCGTATACGCACATTGGTAACGGCGGCGAGGACTCGCCGATGGCACACCGTCACATCATTCTTCTGCAGCGTCATGGCTAGCCGGTCGGCACACACATTTCAATGCGAGCATCACGAAGTGTGATGGTGGGCTGCCTGGTGCTTTTTGTACCTGTTCTTAGCACTCGGCCATCAGCCCAGGGTCTTCGCTTGGGCTGCCCGTTGGCGAATCTTCCTTTGTATACTTGTAGCCTTCGCCGGCTGCCTCAAAACTGCCTTCCATGATAAACATTTCTAGAGTGGGTAGCACAGCCGAATGAGTGGGCTGCTGGGATGACCGATGGGGGAACACGAATATGCTTTTCGTGGATCCTGAAGACTCCTCAAGCTTCGGCCACGGGAAGGATAAAGAAGGTACGTGCATGCTGACCAGCATTAACTCAGCGGAGTGAGAGACAGTCTTCATCAAGCATGTTCCTCCTATTGGCTAGGTTGAGGCGTGCGAGGGTGCATAGGCGGTTGGCGGCCATGGATGGTGGAGCGCACAATCACAGTGGTCCGTGGGGGTCAACCACACGCCGCCGGGACTTGACATTCTCGCCAGCCCAAGGACAAGTTGAGTAAAGACTGGACCAGAGATGATGCTGAAAGTAGGTCTCAGTTCGGGTACCTCTCCCGTTGTGGTCAAGTCGACGGACAGTGGCGAGAGCAACACGGAAATAACAGGAAGAGAAGGATAAAGAATCTTACTCTGGTAGCATAAGACAACTCTTGATTATGTAGCAGCGTCGGTGATGGAGACACAACGATAGTGAATAGAGTTATCTCCAGCGGACAGAAAAAGAGGACCCTGAAATTCACCGCCATGCATCAAGTATGATAATAACTAAGGAACGCAGCGATCTCGCTTGTCTTTCCCATGAGGTCCTGCAGAGCGTTAGATCGGGTTCGTATTAGATGTTTTGTGGTGATTGTCACGTGCCTGCTCCCATCAATTTTGATTAAGTTATCACAACAGTCACGTGAACACATCATGGCTCTCTCTAGAGCTAAGCCACAAGGAGACTAGTGGCAAGAGCTGTGGTCGTCCAATGCAGTCTTGCCCATAAAGAGAACGTCGCATCCTCTTTTGAACGACACTTATCCTCATTCAGATTCAGTACAACTCCCCAAACGGCATTCTGGCATCCTCGAAGAAAGCGGCACCGATCAATCGTCCACATCTGTCAGTTGCAAGAACCAAGTCCCAGTACGTACGCGCTTCCATTTATCTCCCACTTATCTCGCCGACACCTTCTGTCAACTTCACCTACATGCGCCAAACACCTTTTCACCAAAATCGGCGTCGTTGTGCGACAGTTATTGGAGAGATCGAAAATGCCTAGGTCACGCTTGGTCTCTTCTTTATGCCACTACAACATGTTCCCCGCCACGCACAGAGGCAGCCATTTACAAGAGGACTCCAAGAGGAGTCTCCAAGATCACGAAGACAACATCACTACCGGCACAGTATCGAGTGATCCTCCTGCTGGCGTCTATGGAGTCTTCCACGGCGATGATGACTTCATGGCGGGGTTCAATCAAGGTGGCAAGGCTGAGCACAGTCCGCTCACGTCACGAGAATGATTCGGACTTGGAAATCTCATGTCTCGGGTTGTCTTGCGGCGACGCGACAGCGCCTTGCTTCAGATGCAGCGTCCATCAATCCCCAATAACTCCACTCTTCATCAGCACAGAGACCACATCCCCCGCAAACGCCGAGCAACAGGCACGTGCACGACAGGCGACTGACGACTGACGAAAGTGGTGCTGTCCTTTGCCGTAGCTGAGTCAGCCATCGATGAGCTCGAAGTCGTCGCCAGCTGCAATACATGGCACTTCCTAGTGGAAGCCATATGCACTCTTCAGGAGAAGCCATCGCAATCAGCAAACACACCGCGCAGAAGTCTAGTCTTGGGCTTGGCAGGGCTGTAGTCCAATCTTACCACAGTCAGCATTATTGGCTTCTGCTTCTGCCTCTGCCTCTGCCTCTCTGCCTGCTATCACATGCAAAGCTGCATCAATTGGCGCAGGTGGGCAACCGTAGCTGTCAGTGGCATTTATGCGCTGCCTTACTCAAGCACTCTCCGTACAAGTGCCCGCTGCGAACCGGTGTCGTGATGGGCCCCCACAAGAACGATGCGCTTCAGAGGGAGGACAGGACAGGAACCGGGCACGGCGGGCAGTCCCCGCCGCCGCATGTCCAACCACCCTCTTTCACTCGTCCCTCGGGGTGCGCCCTGAGCTGTGCCTGTCCCCCTGCCCACTTGGCCCTGTTGAGCCGTTGTCCCACCCTCGAGCGACAGAAACCAACCCATAAACACTCGTCCACACCCCAAATCCAGCCTCCCGCCTTTCCTCTTCCATATCTATCCTCAATTTATTCGCCATATATCATCGACAATCACAAGTACCGTTAAAGCACATCGCTCAATCGTTTCACTGACCGCCTGCCTTTTTCAGGAAATCACTTTGTGAACCATATTCGTGCCATACGACCTGTTTGAGCCATTACGCGCGCGTCGAACAATATCATACTGGTTTACAAGTCCATTCTTTGACGAAAACTTGACCAGCTTACGACACTACCAGCGATAGATTTGACGTCTGTAAGTACAACTCTCGTGCGATACATTTCGCCTATTCTGTCTTCACGTCGGCTCTTTTGTCGCGTCAGTCAACCTTGTGTGCGCTTCCATGTGTACGCGCATAGTTGGCGCTTCCCGGCAGCTGTACGCTGTTGCGCTGAGTCGACCACTGGCTGACACCCGCCCAGATTCGCCATTCATCACACCAGACTCGATCAAGTATTGCGACCAGGTTCTGCCATCCAAACTCGTCGAATCCGTCACCACTCCACATCGAATACATCGACCGAAGCAGTTAACTCGCATCGGCTACTATCTCCATTCAGAACCACCACTCTCGTCGCACGAATACAATCGCTACCATGGCCGACATCACTGATCAGCACGAGCAGGCGTCGCCATCTGTACTTGAGGATACTTCCAACATTGGAAACGGAAATGCGCAGAACAACGAGAACCGTGGTGTCAAGCGCCAGCGCCCAGCTACTGCCGACGACGATGACGATGATGATGATAAGCCAGGACGTGAGCGCCGCAAGATTGAGATCAAGTTCATTGCCGACAAGTCGCGTCGCCATATCACCTTCTCTAAGCGCAAGGCTGGTATTATGAAGAAAGTTGGTACTCACTGGCGCAATTGACGCGTCGGCGCGTCGAACGCGTCTGCAGTTGATTGTGCATTCGCTAACAAATCCTGCAGGCTTACGAGTTGTCTGTCTTGACCGGCACCCAGGTCTTATTACTTGTCGTGTCCGAGACAGGTCTTGTCTATACCTTCACCACTCCAAAGCTCCAGCCATTGGTTACCAAAGCCGAGGGCAAGAACTTGATTCAGGTTGGTCCATACCACGACATTATCGCCGTCGAAGTTTCATACTGACTCGTACCTAGGCGTGCTTGAACGCTCCAGAGCCAGCTGGGCCCAACGAGAACGGTGTCGATGACCAGGGTGAGGGCGCTTCGCCAGAGGAGCCAGCTCCACAGCACCTCCCACAGCAGCAGCCGCGTCCAGGCATGCAGACTGCACCAATGGGCCACCCAGCCTACGGCATGCCATCAGTGGACGCCCAGCAGGCTCTCGCATACCAGAACTACATTGCTCAGCAACAACAGCAGCAGCAGCGTGGATATCCAGGTATGCCACAGCAGGGCGGCATGCCACAGCAACACCCACACCAGGCATAAATGGCGACTTTTCTAGTCACTTTTTATCTGCTACGAGATACGCGAAGGTTGGGAGCGTATAGTCATTGATTTGTTCGTATGGTGGAGCGCGCTCCCTAAATCCCACTAACTGATACCCGACTTATACCTTGTTGCGACTGCGGCGGCTGGCAACGGGAGCGACGATCAGTCGAAAAATGGCTTTGTTGTTTTTGTGTGCTGGGTTTTGAGGTGTTTTTGGTGTTGTCTGTAATTTGAGGCTCTATGATGTCTGTCATCAAGGCTTATATTATGAGCTGAATGTTTGCTGTTTATTGCGTTTTCTTTTATTATACTTCGTATCTTGTTGGGGGGGTACGACGACGATGTTGTATGACGGATGGACAGATGCTGTGTGGGGAAATGAATAATGGAAATGTCACTCTGCAAAACATTGTGAGAATTGAGATGAGGGACAGGAAATGTACTATACACACGCATGTTGCGGCGTCTGAATGCATATCGTTTTATGGGGTCTGGCCTTTGCTTGCTTTGTTGAACAAATGAAGTGCAGTAGGTTACTGTCCAAGTTTACGAGCGCGACTAATAATTCCTCCCAGCCACGTAGAGAAAGCTTGCTCCATTGCAGGCATGAGCCCCGAATTGGTCTCCTATCTATATGGCTCATACCTTTCTTCGCATGATTGTTCTATCCAAGATCTTCATTGATCAGTTTTGATCTCGTCGATCACCATTGGCGTCTTTTTCGGCCGATATACCAGTATGCCGATAACCGGCTGAAAGGTTGCAACCTTTTTAGAGGGAAGATTCGTAGGTCTTGTTTCGTAATTCGTCGTCTTTTTACACACTCTTTTGTAGCGAGGGTACTTGAGCCTGCACTCTTTGCCTTTCTTGGTCGAAAGATATTTCGGCAGTACGAGAAAATTTGTATCAACCCAAAAGGCCTCGTATCTCTGTTCCAACATCCTGAGGTTCTTTTGATGTAAGGCTGTCGGTCGTTCAGCCGGATAAGCGACTTTTCGAAAATGCAAATTCTCGCTAATGCCGGCTTTGCCTGGGCACTTTGGTGTTCTGCAGATGAGGAGTGGTTTGGCGGGGTCGCGGCGCTGGTTGTTTTTGTATGATGTGAGAGTTACCGCAGATGCTCGTAAGCCGTCGGTCTTAAGTATGATACAATCGTGGCCGAGCTCGTCGAATTTATCGGTGTATATGTGCAGGTTTTTTTTCAGAGTCCTGATTGTGAGTCTCGACATAGAGTCTCCCGCGATTGGAAGGGATTGATATCGTGGAGCCTCTCTTGGAAAGTCTGCACTACTTTATGACATATTCGAAGGTGGATAGCAAGTTTGGTAGGCTGCCTTCTTCTTCGAAGCTCCGATCGCCGTCTGATATTTTTATTCGGTTTCAAATGTATTTTCCTTGTTGTAACATGGAGTGGTAGATAGACTTTGTATTTTCGACGAGGTCGAGTTCAGTCTTTGTCGGTGACTGGAAGGCCGAGTTTAATGTGTACTGTACTACTCCTGTCACCCTTTTACCAACATATCGCTGCCGGTAAGTAATTGGAGGAGTACATGCTTGCCGCAACAACAGTAGCTTGAGCTATATTGAGATTTATCGGCATCTTTATAGATTTATCTTTAGATTTGAGGTCATTAATGCGGTTTATGCTGTAAGTAAAGGGGCAAATTGGTTAATGAGTATGATAACTGAAGTTGCTGATCACTTGAGATTACAGAACTGGGATCGATCTATTTATGTAAGGCCTTTTAGCTAACCAGTTTGTTGGACAATGGAATTTACTAGACATCGCAAGGGTTGGGTGGCATTTGATATTGCGCAGCGGCTTGACATAAATGCTAACGCTAAAATCTCGTTTCAAAGCATATAGCACCCACAAGACCGCCAAATTGAAGAGGTTTCTGACATAGCTTTTGAGCGCGAACGAAAAAAAGAAACAGTTTAGTGTAGGGTATGCTTATCGCCGCAAAGCGCATTGGCTATGGCTTCGCCCACCTCGTAACGTTGAAGGTTGTGCAACTGCTACACAAACCAACCAATTAATTAACTTCGACAATATAATCCTCGTCTCAGACCACTCCTACGACCCTCAAAACAAAGTGCGTGAATTACTGAGTTACCACAAGTAGTAACAGAAGCTGAACATGAAATGCTACCTCCTCAGTACACCGAAGGAGGACACAAGACATAGCCAGTTTCAAGCTTCCCAGTGGATCTCATATGGTCCTCAAGAACCGGCCACCCACCACCAACTCAGCCTCTACTGCCGCAGCCCCATCGCTGTCCAACCGCCAAGGAAGAACCTTATCGACCAAAACAGGAGAAGGATCAGTTAGCATTAAAGCCACGATTATAAGACGATAAGTACGGTAATAGGTGAATTCAACGCCAAACGGCTCCTTCCTATGCTATGCTAACGACCATACTCCTGGCCAGTCTAATATTTATCTATGCCCTGCCGATGCATTCTTCCTGTCCAGCTGGTGGATAACTTCATAGCCCAAGAGGGCAATCAGCTCTGATCCATCCTTCGGTCGGCTGCCAAGCCCACAATTATAGCATGTAGTAGTAAGTAGTAGTATCATCACGTCGTAACCAATCTCCACCATAATAACGCCTCTTATTGTGCAGTTCCAGGTCTCACCTCAGCTTGGCTCTGAGCAGTACCTGGTCTCGACCCACTCCGTGCCTGGGTCTGAGTAAACCCAGACGGAAGGGTTGCCGTAGCACAATACCTCTCCCCCTTATACTTATCCCTAACCTCCTCCGGCGGCGTCACAGGTCTACCCCTACTCCCGCTCCCCTCTTCCACCCCCCCTCTAATAGCTGGCCTTGTCTTCGGCTTAACGATCGACCCACTCGGCACCCTCGCCACAGCACCACTCATACTCCAATCCCTAGCATGCGTGTCCAGAACCTGTCTTGTCGGAGTCCCATCAAACCCACCAACCTGCGGCTGATAGCTTCCACTTCCGAAATCCCTAGGCGCGCTTGCGTAGCCACCACTCCCAAAGTCCCTACTGCTCCATGACGCCCTGTGGCCGCGTGCTCCTGGTGGCAAGTTGCCCGCGCCGAGGGGTGTAGACATGCTGCCTGCTCTGCTCATCCTGCTCGTGTGAGAGTTCGCTCTGCTCCTTCCAGCGGCTGGTACAGGAATTATCGAATTCGGCGGAGCAGTGACAGCCGTTTGAGAAGGGTGAGGCGACTGCCCATAAGTAATCGTACCAATATCAGCCAGGTCCTCATCCTCATCCTGAATCTTCGGTGCGCGATAAACCTGCTTAACAGCAAAGTACGGGTCAAACGGTACCTCCTCTTTCGGTGTCTCCGGGCGTTCCGGCTTAACATCAACAGCATTCTTTTCAAGGTGGCTGTAATACTTGATACGGATCCTATCCCATCCTCTAGGGTGGAATTCTGCCCGGTTACGGTAGATCGACATATAAGACGAGACAGCACCGATGCAGATCAAGATGAGTAGTGCAATAGTAACCACTCCTTGGGTAATGATTATAACGAACCCCACAACTGTAGCTGGGATCCTAGCCAACTTCATGCTTGGCAGAAAGGCGATAGCAAGACCTGAGGTAAAGATCTTGCTAATACTGAGAAGGTAAATGGCGATAACTGAATTCCGGCGTCCCTCAAATGGGTTCAAAATGACGATGATGGCCGCCGCGAGAATCTCGACGACGAAAAGACCATACACCTGTACGGGTGGATTCTTACTAGCGCCGCCGAGAAAGCAGGCACGGATGAATTGGTAGACCATCCAGATGAGGAAGTAGTACCACGTCGTGCGTCTGAATCTTGCCGCTAGCCAAGCAAAACGCTTGATGTATGGCAAGTCTTTATGGATGCTGTCTGTCGATGGATCAGTGTAGAGATATTTGAGCTTGAAAAATGGAAAGGATCCTGCCGGCCTGATTCGCTGTCTGTAATCCTCCTTCATGGCATTGAGGGTGCTTTGGCGGGTGGCTCCGAGCCAAGGGATGAACTTCCAGACTTTATTGTGCGTGAACACGATCTTGTCTGGGCTTGACTCGTACTTACCAGCTTTGGTGCGGTAGAAGAATGCATAGATGGCGAGGCCAAACAGACCTACAAAGAAGATGATGAAGATGATAGCAGCAATAGCCACAACTCCGATGCTCGTGCCAGCTCCTCCATGAATAGAAAACTGATACAAGGTGAGTGTCATCATAAGGAAGAAGGCAATCATCATGGTCCTGAGCACAATTTGGGCGAGGTACCCAACCCAGTATCTTCTAAATACCTCCAATCTGTTCTGCTTCATCCATTTGATGGCGCTAAGGCCGTCGAGGATAAACTTGAAGGCGATGGTGAGAAGGATAACAATCCCGAGCGCAACCAAGAACCAGATCAAGCTGGTCAAAAAAGCATCCGTAGCAGGAATTTGGAGGGCAGAGAGCGTTCCAGTGAAATTCTCCCATTGGCCTGGGTTTGGCAGTCCGTTCTGGACCGGTCCGCCATTCCAATCGTAACCGGGTCCGAGAGCAAGAGCCTCCTCCGCCGAAGCGTCGCGCACATGTAACGGGTTCATGTTTCTGGATCTATTTATAACGGCGCCAAAGGCTCTGTCGCTCATGGAGCTGGTCCCACGGCTGTAAATTTCGCGAGCCATCTTGCTGCCAACGCTGGCAGTCTCATGGATTCCGCGACCATAAATTTGTTGTAGGCCTCCCCTGTTGTTAAGAGGAACACTACCAGCACCTCCAACTTGGCTCGAATTTCCTCCATTGCCCACAAAATCATTAATCGACTGCATGATTGACGGATTGTATATCCAGCCGGTTGACCAAGCGAAGTTGGACCACCAAGCCGAACACACACTAGGCCAGTCGACCGATAGCATTCCAGCCATGACAAAGGACTGCCAGGTCTCAAAGATGACCATGACGGATAGGGAGTGGGCGTAATGTGTTCTCATAGCTGGAATACTGACTCCATATATGGCTGTTGCGAAAGACGCGATGATAGCAATCAACGTAAACACTACTAGGACTGGTGCAACTGCTTCGGGATGACTGAGCGATGCTCCATTTTTCATAACTGCTTGAAAGCATGCAATTTCAGTCTGTGAGGAGTTGGCGAAAAAGCGAAGGGTGGCGTAGCCTTCAAAGTCTGGTATCACCATGGCAATATCTGGGATTCCACCGACATCGCTTGGTCCTACTGGGATAATGGCTTCGGCCTTGATCGGTTCGCTTGCATTCATGGGACATAAACTAGTAGACCGTTAGCATTTCATTTTATATCGTATTGGCTCAAACGTCTGATAACAGTGCATGATGATTAAGCTCCACATTTTGAGCTGCCCGCCATTCAGTTACTTTCAAGGCCAGAAAATGTGCACCATACCTTTTAATATTCGCATTGCAAGGGTTAAAGATCAAGTCGAACCTGTCCTCCCCATACGCATCCACAGAGATATACATCATAACCGCCTCATTCTTGATATTCGTCGTGCCCTCCATATGAAACAGCACAGTCATATTATCCGCATAATAAGCGGCATCGAAAGAGGTAACATTGATCAGACTCTGGCCACCTAAGCAGTCGCCAAAGTCCCCGGTGTAGAGGGCTGGGTAGCGATCGTTGGCGAGGTTGCGTGAGATGCCTTTGGCGTCCGTGCCGACGATGTAGGTCTTGCCGTCGTCTGGTGCTTGGGCTGCTGTGCCAGACAGTTGGCTTAGGATAGAAAGAGAGTTGAGGAGGATGGCCCGAAAGGACCTCTTGGTTGAGAAGAGTCGCGCCATGGTGGTATGGCAGGCGAGACTTATAGGTCGGTGGTGTTATGCGGTGTTCATTCTCTTTTTATATAGAATCGCTAGGTTGTTCGTTTAGTGGCGCTGATCTATAAGGCAACAAACGTCGCGTATAGACTTCTTAGAATCTGAGCTCTATCCGTAGTTGAGCTCCGTACGTTGTAGGTAATTAAGAGGTTGATAGGGTTGTCGAATTATCAAACTACAGTCGTAGCGATCGATGTAGTTGTGTCGTAGTGAATGAGGACAAAGAAACAAAAGAAAGCTGGTGAAGTCGTATCAAAGAGTGACGAACTTGTACTGTTTACGAGCAAGAGGTTTTGAAGGCGGGAAATGAATGGATGAGCATGGAGCTGTGCTCCTCGCTTTCGGGGGACATCACTGCACCTCGTGCCTTCACTGACACAGCAGGGGGGGGGTGTCATTTTGCGTGCACGGCCGTCACTTTGGCGCTCTCCCGCTTGTCTAGAGGCGCTTGGGAAGCTACCCTTGTTATGGAGGCGAGCCACACCAATCGGGAAAAGGTCAAATCGCTATTAAATAGGCTAACGAATACTAGAAGGCATTAGCAGAAATGCCACAGGATCCAGATTGCGAATATAAAGATCCCCCCACTAAAGTTTTTATAAACTTTTCTTTACCGATGTTTTTACTGCCTTTAAATTTATGCCTCTAAATTAAACTTCACCGCCCATGTCAAGCTCAGTGATTGCTATCAGCTCACCTTACAAGTCCGATCGAACTGCCACTGTCAATGCCAGCCAACCATGCTTGCTTAACCACAAACCTTGTCAATCTCAAGAGATCGTTGGCTGGAACCAACCAAGCACGGTGACCTATGTTACATTTACCACCTTGCACTCAGCATTCTCAAAACGGTCCTCCGCACGAGGCCAAGACAACTCCAAGACGGCCCAGGAATGGTAAACAAATGAGGTAGAAGAGTCCCAATTTGAGCAAATAATGACGATTGCTAAGCTAAGACGCGGAGGACCGGACTTCAGAGGAGTTGCGGTGGACGATGAAGCCTCGAAGGAGTATTTTCATTGAGACTCTAAAACAGGCTGGAAAGAATCTGGGGTTATTGCAAACTCAACTACGAAACGTCTTCTGTGCAACTCTCGGCGTTGGTAATACGATTATGGAAACCCAACCAATTTTCGATGTCCACAAAGGTTGCGACGTCGTGTCTCAGATGTCTAAAACGAATCCTGATCGTGAATTTCGCTTACACGGTGGCTTGGTCCGGTGACTTGTGGTTAGGTTCTAAGCCTGCCACAATTTTGCCACACTCTGTCATCAGTGTTTGCGCTTGGTGAGCCCGTACAGATGGCACCGAATTTTGAAGTCGCAATGCAGCAATCAAGTGCTCGCATAAGCCACGAATTGCTGGCTGGGTCGTGGCATGACTATGCAGTCAGCCATGCAGGGCACCGGTTACTGCGTTTGAACCGTCCTCATTGAAACACAAATGGTGCGACCAAGAAGCGGCTTCAACACGCTGGGAATTTCTGGGCGAGGAAGTTCTCCATCGCCAGTACTGAGCAATCAAGTTGTACACTGTGACATAGGCGCGAACGCGTTGGTTCTTTTGGGCGACTGTGTATTTTACTAAAGGTAGGGCAGTATCGAACATGCATATCACAAAGTACGTAATAAAACAACTGTTTCAGAGATTCCCATGATATTTCTCAGTCATTGTTTTCCTACAATATTGCTCCTCTGCAATCTGCGTACCGTGAAATCAACGCCGTGTAGCACTCAAGCCCAAACGCCTACCAACCAAAGGGTATCAAGAATTCCTATTCCGCCGCCCTCGAGTTTCGCCTTCCTCCCTTTCGCTCCTTGGCACGATCGTTTCAGATGGCACTCCACCGTCGCTTCCATGTCTCTCTCTTCTCCTAAGCTCTCACTCTCCCATTTCTTCTCTGCTCAACCTCGTCCACCTCTGACTCCGCCTCACCATCGACCTTCTCTCCTCGCACCTCCAGTTTCGTACCAAGAGAAACAGCGAGTCTCTGCTCCAAATCCTCCGGCGCGCCATCACCATAAACCGCTCTAGTCATGCCCGCAATACCTTTCTCCCCCACCTCAATCTTCCCCCTGGGCCCAATAACCCAATTAATCATCTCTTCTCCCGCACTGTTGTCCTTAACCTTAACCACATACCCCTGCCTCACCATCTTCGCCAACAGCGCCTCCGTGGTGTCTACCGGCGTATTCTCCTCCGCATTCAGCCTCCTTAGGTTGCGGAGAAGCTTCTCGTTGGAGATTGAGCCATTGCCGAGGCCAATACACGCAATAACGAATGTATACAAGCCCACATAGCTAGCCTCCTCCTTCTCACTCGGCGCCTTATTGACACCCACAATCCCCACATCTCTCATTTTCTGAGGTAATATATTTATCAGCACCCATGCCCCAGACCCCTTCACTTGACTAATGCCGCCCTTCTGCGCCTGCGCCCTCCTGTCCTTCAGACTAGTCTTCTCCTTCAACGGCAGCTCCTCCATTTCCATCCCCCATACCAGTCTCAACTCCCTTTGAGCGCCGCCAAACACTTTCTGAAAAGATCTGCCACTATGCTTTCCGAAGACCTTCTCTTTTATACCGTCCCGACGAATGGGAAGACGTGCGAATTCGCAGGCGAGGGCGTAGCGGACGAGCTTCTTGGTGAATTGGGCGTCGGTGGTTTCGGTGTCGTTTTCCGGGCCGATTTGCGTGGCGTCTGCTGGAGAAGAGGATCCGGAGAGGGAGGCGCGGCGTCTTTGATTGCGAGGCGGCGAAGGAGTTGGTTCATCTTCAACAGGCTGGGTGAGGTTGTTAGCTATTGTGTCTGGACAGCGGAGTTGAAGTGAGATGGGCGGAGTTGACTTACTGCCCGGCGTTTGCGCTGGGTGAGCGGCATTTTGTTTTACGTTACAATGTGCGTTGTGATATGGTAATGCCGTCGTGTTATGACTTCAGATAGTACGTTTAAATTTCTTTTCGATTTTTCGTGGTGAAAGTCAGAATGTCTCAGCTTCTTGGTTGATGGTGTTGTGTAGGAGACGCGCCGACGCGTAAAGTGGTTGCTGGATGCACTAAAATTTAGGCTCGGGCTCAGTGCTCTCACGAGGCTGAGTCCACAGCACCCTTGACAGGACCTTGACTTCTGACGTCTGAACTGCAAGGGGTTGGTTGACCTTGGTGGGTACAAGTCCGATTTCAGGATTTTGGTCTAGAATATTGGGTATCTAACAGAGCAAAAGTTTGAAGCCAGAACTTTGAGACGAATTGTTTTAGCGCTGTGTTTCTCAACTCACGTCCACATTGAGACTCAGCGGTGAAACAGTCTAGCATAGAAACTGCGCGCGTGTCAACGGCGGCAGAACTCAAATTTCGACATTAACTGGTCACTTCACCAATAAGACGAGCATGGTCAACAAGATCGCGATGGGAGATCACAAACACCTAAGAGTACTTTTGTCACTTCATGAATTCGTTATACATCGTGTTTCATAGCAGCGCATTGCTTGCCAGATCCTCGACTATCTTCCACCTTCCCATTGACTTTAGCTGTCATCTACTTGTCCTTTGGAAGGTAGTCGCCGCCGGTCATACGCGCGGCTCCCTGGCGAATGAAGTCGGTCGCCATCTCGTCCTGACGCTGCTCAATAGCAGACTCGTTGTCTTGTGGGCCTTGACCAAGTACCTTCTCCTGATACATATCATAGGCTGGTTTTAGGTTAGCATTTGGTCGCGTTGAAAGACGATCCAGGGAAGCGAAGAGCAACATGGAGCATCAATGGAGCATCAGCGAAATTAGAGCTTACCCTTGTCAAGCATGTCCTCGTTCTTCTCACTCTCTTTTCCACCACCAGCGGCAGAGTTCAACTTGTTTCCGAGTCCGCTCAAGAATCCGCCACCGCTGCTGCCCTGCTCGTTCTGAGTGGTAGTCTGAGTGGTGGTCTGTTGGTTGGTGCCAGTGGTGTCCTGGTTGCTGCCGGAGCCGGTCATGTTCTTGATATAGTCCATTGCTGCGGGTATAGCGTATTCTTCAACTGCTTTCTTTAGATCTTCTTGATGATTCTTTAGGAATTCCTGGTCGTAGTGTTATTCGTGGTATTCGTGCAGGTAGAGTTTGATGTTGTCTGGTATGAAGAAGGGAGGTAGAGAGAAGATGGGGTGCCGGAGAGATTTATACCATCTTGGAGCACCGTGCTACTATGATCACGGGAAGACGATTGGGGTATGATGTAAAGCTGCTTAGAGGTAGGGATACTTTCAAGAGGTTGCGGAAGCGATCAACAGTTCGGTGATCTCGACCAACTGGCTGGCAAGAGCTTGACATGCAGATCCCGCCGATTCTGGCTGGTTGGTGGAGAGTTGTGGATCGGTTGTGGCTGTGCTAGCGGGGTTGTTATGCGCGGGGCAAGGAGGGAATGAACAACAACCAATGCAACGTCATAAGACAACCACGATGACAACACAGCTGAAAATCATCCAGGGCAAACAGGAGCATCAGAAACGACGCAGCAATTCATATGTGAGAGGTAACAATGCTGATATCATGCTTTCGAAGGTGGTGCTTGCCAAGCTAAGACCTTGGCACGACCGCTTGATACTCCCTCACTCAAGCAACGGCAAGAATGTCTGGCATCCACGTGCCAGACAGATAGCCTCCACAGCTTGTACAGATCGTCCTTGAACTACACCAGTATGGGGTTTGTTCTAGATTTCTTGCTTGCCACAATGTGGCTTAGCTGTCAACTTCTACTCCGCAATGTATAAACCTTTGTGCTGTGTACAGGATATCGCACAGCTACAGATACCACGGTGGACTTTATGCCTTGTCTCCAGAGACAAGCATGATAACGCTGCCAAACTGGCGTCTGACATCTTCACGGTCGACATCATGAGTATCCTCGACGACTCCCCACATGCCCAGTTGGTACTCAATCTCGTGGGTAGCAGCTTCCGCTGCCTCCTCGACACCGAATGCCTTCTTTTTCTGACCTTCTCTGAGGTGAGCCATGTTCTCGCTCCACTCGACTAACAGTCTTGCTGCAACCAACAGGCCCTTACCAGCAAGAACTCCACGCTCAAGACCAGCAAGCTCGTAAGCTGGCAATCCCATAATCCATCCCTTGATAACGTCTAAAGTCTGCTGTGATTGCGGCTTAGGCATGATGCTACCCTCGTCCAAAACTGGAATGATCTCAACCCCAGGCCAAACACGCTCAGTCAAGTAAGCAATGATTGGGATAGCTGTCCTTTGCTGAATGCTTCTCAAGCTTTCAGTGCGACTGACGTGAGTCTCGTATCCTGGTGGGTCATCTGGAGGAGTAGGAGCCCAGCACAATATCGAGTCGGTGTCGAGGTATCTCATGAGCGTTCTGGTGATGTTGTTACGGATGCTGTTCTGGTCCGCAGCCGTATCCTTGGCTTTATCCTCCTTCTCAACATCCATCGCACGAGAGACCAAGGACGTCAGAGGGATAAGGTGGTGTTGCAAAGCTTGGGAAGAAGAGACGAGAAGATCCCACTCAAGAGCGATCGCATTGGCAAGATGTGGTTTAGTCGTCGGAACGGTCATAATCTCTTTCGTTGGAGTTCGTACAGGGCGGGTATCAAGAAGAACTTGGTACCCTTCTGCGATTCAGAATTAGCTTTGGGACGGAGTTCTCGTCAGTGAAGCTACAGTACATACCGTCATTCTTGACGACATTAACATCCTTCCAGAACCTCTTCGTAGCTGCGGATCCACCCTTGCCAGAACCAATCGATCTCATATCCTGCCCACTCTTTAACAACTTCGCCTGCTTTGCCTTGCGTGCAATTCTGTCATCCTTGTTGGTGGCAGATGGCTCCGGAATTGGTGGTTCAGGTGGCGGTCCTGCAGCTGTTATCGGCGCAACACTGGCGGATTGCGAAGAAGACGACTGAATGTTGCGCTGTGCTGGGCGGCTTTGACATGCAAAGCGCGCCGATCTGACGGCCAGGGATGAGAGAGAGGTAGAGATGCGCTTCATCGTTGCGGCTGGATAACACTAAGTGAAGCCTGGCTGGATGGCGCTGATGTAGGGGCAATTATTTCGGTAATGTTTGTCATGTTTGCAGCTGCAGCCTTGCCAAGCTGTCAACCATCAGCCGCGTCGAGCGCTGTAGGTGCGTTTGAATGTCGGCCACATTGATGCTCTGAAGGGGGGTTTGATATTGAAGAAAGATACGCCTTGGAATGGAGCGGTACAAGTAAATCTGAGTCATGGTCAAGAAGAGAAGAAGTCTTCTTCCATTGCGACATATAGTTGTTAATTACAAAATGGAAAAGCCTTACTCGTCTATATCCGGCATCACTGAGCCACTACCTTGTTGCACGATGAAGATTGAAGGAGACGACGAGGTGGTCGCGGCTACCGGAATCGCTTACAATCATTGCGAAATGAGCTTTACTCGTTTGAATCGAGTCTTATTGCACAAGGCTGAGCCGTGACTTTGATGGTCATGTGGTTAAATCCGGATCTCAAGCCTCAGGCTTCAATCTGATTTGCTGTGCCAACGCCCGGCGGCCGCAATTCTGCCTGTGGGTTTCCTGCCCTAAATTCTCGTTAGCGCGCGAACTTTCCGAGCATCACAAACGTCAGCCTCACGAAGTCGAGGATAACGACAATCGACAAATAACCGGCCGACTAGGTACGTCTCAAGTACTTCTTGATTCTTCTCGTCAACAAAATACTGATCTTTACCATCAGTACTCTTTCAAAATGACCAAGGGTACCGCATCTTTCGGAAAGCGCCACAACAAGTCGCACGTTCTGTGCAGACGTTGCGGTTAGTAACCACCACAACCGGACATCCAGTCGATACGATCTGGGTGAAACATACCAGTGGATTAAAGAATGGAAGCAATGGTCTTTTTCGAAGGACTCGGAGCTGATTCGCGGTGAATTTAGGTCGCCGTTCCCTCCACGTTCAGAAGCACACTTGCTCCTCGTGCGGATACCCAGCTGCCAAGGTTAGAGGCTGTAAGTGCTCTCCAAATCTCGAAGATTCAATAGTGAAGCGTTTTGCGATCGCACCGGACATAGACTAATAATCGCGTAGACAACTGGTCCGAGAAGGCCAAGCGCCGCAAGACCACCGGTTCCGGTCGCTGCCGTTACCTCAAGACCGTCGCCCGCAAGTTCAAGAACGGATTCCAGACTGGTGTTCCAAAGGACTCCCGCGGACCAGCCAAGGCCGAGTAAATGTATCCATCCAACGGAACATTTAGAGGGTGATAAGTGGTGTGTGTGAGCGAGATGCATCAAAGATTTCTCGCCTCGAGCAGGAACAGCTAGCGAATACCATCATTGCAACAACCGCAATTACGGACCATGGAATATATGAATGTGAATGATGTGACGAGGGTTGTTTCGGAGCCCAATGGTCGAATGTCTGCGAAGGCGCCCACCATTAATCAAGGAATCAACACGGATCTTTGGATCATGAGACCGTGTGCATTTGAGATAGAGCAGTACCGCCTGGCGCGACTAATTCAGTTACGGGAAGACAGAAATCAACCTTCGATAAGCAGGAAGAAGGCCTATTCTTACGAGTACGATAGAAAGTCGAAACCGGATCAATCTCTGTCAACTGGGCGAATTTGGGCGGGCTCTTATACACTTTTATATCTTCGGCATCTCAATTCTATGTCCTTCATTCGTCTATTAGCTGTGCCGAAACCAACTTCTATATACCTAGGTGGGCTATCCTGTGTGAAAACAGCATTGTGCTGCGCACCTCTCAGACGGACATCTTAATAGCCAAGGTCGCTTACGCTTACAGTGAATACCTCTATTTTTATTTTCCCTCTTTTACATCCTGCCAGTACTAATCGTCTCAGTTTGGCCTGCCTTCGGAAGCTGGGAAGGCGTAGAGATCAGATCTAATCTAATCTGTTGCTGAATATCACGTGAAGCGTGCCATGCGATCTTGTTTACGCGACGCTCAGAGTCCGAGATACCACAGATAAACACATCCAAAGTGATCAATCTTGGACATTTCTCAACACAACATAATTTACAGTAGCTTATCTTTCACCATGGCCACTGTTCCATCCGAACACGCTAATGCTGGCCCAGTATCAGACGAGCTTGATGATGAGCTAGAAGTTCTGCAAGCGCGAGGTACCTACTCACTGCTTTGCTGCAATGCGTCCATGCCGTTTTGTTCTGACAACACCATAGTGAAAGCTCTCCGTAAACGCCGCGCCGTCCAGGCTTCCACAATCCTCTCTTCTCGCGCCTCAAAACCTATACTACAGATACTTCGTTCACCTCCATCGAAAGCGCCGCAAGCCGAAGACGCCAATCCTCTCCACCTCGCTGTCCTCGATACAGCGCAGAAGCAAGCTGCGCACAACCAGGAATGTCTATACCGTATAGCCGCTGGAATAACGACCTTTAAAGTGCGCGATCCAGATCCATATGCTGTCGACCAAGGCGCCGTCGTTGGCGTGCGCATTGAGGCCTTTCAAGGAGGTCGATATGTCAGGCCTTATTACGTCTTTCTCAACAGACCGTTCGATGATAGAGGCATATTGAGGGTACACAGGCATACAGTCCCGCCGTGTATACCGTTAGTTGCACTAGCAGAGAGGTGGCTGCCTGCGCCGAATAGAGAGGGCGACTTGTTGAAGAAGAAGCAAAGCTTGACGCGGTTCATCAGGGCGCTAAAGCTACAAATCGCTGCATACCATAATAGACTGGCAGTCATCGCATCGATGCGGAAAGCATTCGGGCTGGAAGGCAAGAGAGGTGACAAGGGGAAGGGCAGAGAAAGTGGATTGGCAGATGTTAGCGCTGCTGATGCTGAGGCGAAACAGATACGGCTGGAGTGGTTGGATGGCAGGATAGGGAGAGCCGTCATGGATGACAAGGGACAGGTGGCCAAGTGCGTTGTCATTGGGGAACATGGAAGGGATAGGAATACAGAGAGGAAAATACTGAGTGGCGACTCGAGAGTTGAGGGCTTGGCGGAGAGACTTCTTGTATGAGCGAATTGGGCTGCTATTTGGGCTTGGCGTTTGGATCGCTGCATTTAAGATACCCACCGACTTTTAAATAAAGCGGGCTTCACGGAGTTATGGCCTAGGTACGAGTGGGAATGGTTAGGGGAGCAGTGCCGAAGCACGAGCAGGCATGATCAATTTGTTTGTCACAAGGTCGACGATGAGCACGTCTTCGGCACCCTTCTAACTACTTGGTGACCAAATTTTCGCTTTTGAAATATTACTCGGTAGGTAACTTCAGTACCTAACCGGACCTTGTCGCATATAACTTCCTCTGTCCCAACTACCAATTGGGGCGGTGAGCCGGTGAGCCGTATTCATCCTTATCGCCCATGCTTCCCGGCAGAATTTATTCCCCAACCTCGAGCTTGATCTGGGGATTTCCACTTCTCTATTACCAGACAAACTTCAAAATGTCGCAAATACCTCATCTTTTAATGCCATATACTTCCTTGGCATCCGAAGGTTCTCTGACGCTCCTCACATCCGTCCTCGGCTGTAGCACTAACTGGCTCCTTCTGCGCTACCTACAATCCTACTTGCGGACCGCAGCAGCACAAGAGAATGACGAGGAAGTGAGCGTGTTGCTCGTGAGTTTTCTCAGGGATGCTGTCTTCTGGAGAGAAGGAAGCAGAAAGCTTGTAAGTAGAAGTTGAGTCGGTGCAGATTTTGGCGCATTGTCTAAGAACACTTACTGACCACTCCCACAGGGCCTGGATCTCGACAAGTTGGTTATGAAGAAGCGCTTCCAATACATTGACGGCCTCTCATCATTATTTTTGGCCCCACCTTCACGAAACACCCAAGCAGATCCGAATATCATGGTCGGCAGCGACCTTGCACGGATAGGCGCCAAGATCAAGAATGGCATACAGACACTGAGCGCAGGAAGAAAGAAGGTGGTGCTGGTCATTGATCAGATTGATCTGCTGCTCGCTACGAGTAGTGGCAGCGACGGCGTTAATGCCGAGAGCATAGGAGATATGCTTATGGAGTTGCGGCAGGTCAGACACACCTTGGTGGTTAGATGAATGAGGCTTAACGGAGGACTGACATATAAGTAGGATGCTCACAGCACGATTCTCTCACTAGCAGCAGACTCACCACTAGTTACAGCGCAAAGCGCGCCATTGGAGACAAACCATGCCAGCTTTCTGTTGAGCACAGCACATCAAGCGGAGTTGGTTATGGGGCTTAGACTACTCGATACAGGAGCCGCAAGGGACGTAAGCGGGGTATGCAGGATAAGCGTGAACCAAGACGACGATGATGATGGGCCGAAGCTCGAGGACAAGGAGCTTCTATATTTTGTCAGCGCAGATAGTTCTGTGAAAGTATTTGAGAGAGGGACATAGTGAGCAATGATACCAAGCCAAAAGGTTAAAAGATCGATCGAAGTACCACATTGTACTGTTCGCGAGGATTTCAGATGACGTATCGCTGTGGAGTGTGCAGCTCTCGGAACTCTCGTCAAAATCATTCAACTGGTTGAAGTCTCCATACGCACCATTTTTCGAATTTGCGAACACGTCGATTGTGTCCGAAATGTACCAGACTACCTACCAGGTACTGTCAACTGTCTTCCGCCCTACTCAGGATATATTTCTTGGCTCAAGCACTGTCAAGCCTCGGAAAGATTGTTGGTCGCCGTAGCATTAATCGGTTTCAAAGAGAGGATCGAGAGTCCGAAGAGGGAAGTTAGGAAACATCTGTCATCTCCTACAGACTCTCGGCGGAAAAGACTAGTCGTGGGTATCAAGGGCATGAGAGCGGAGCAGCACATTTGCGTGGCAGAACTTGAAATTGAGATGTACAAGTCAGCATTGATGCCTTATCTCGTACATGGGTCCACCAGCACTCAACTACCTAGTACTCTGCATATGGGTATAGTAAAAGAGAAGTATTATGATAACGAACGACGTTGGGACATACATCAATCAGAGTTTTGGAGACGGCATGAGCAGAACTATAATGGGATAGTCACCTCACTAGTTCTAAGAAGATGCGAAAAATGGGGAATTGCCATCGTTGTGCGCTCAATATTACCTTCCAAACCCATACACGCCACTCCAATAATGTTCGGCGACAACGCTAGCGACTTTCTTCGAGACGGCTATGTGCACAGAGATGATTCACTCCAATCGCAGCGAGATCACCATAACAGCGAACTTCACCAGATACGAGGACGACGAGGGCGACAGTCTCAAAGAATGAATTTGGCAGGTTTTAGACAAGCTGCGGATACCTCGACCGAACAGAAATACTTTCCCTTCAGCTTGGACAGTACTTTGCCGCATCCTAGAGGTTTCCGATCGTCCGTGGCTCCTAGTGCTATGGGAAGCTGGGAAACACAAGGGCATTCTCGACTACCTTCCACGTCCCAAAAAGGGCATGGTGTTGTTTATCGATGCTTATGATGGAAATACTAGTATTGTCAACTACCTTGAAGATGTCCACGCAGTGCATCCCTACCCCAAAATTGCGGAGGTCATTCCGACGTGGTTTTTAGAGAAGCACGTTCGGGAAAATCGGTTGGTACAAGTACCAAAATAACTTTGAACATCGAAAGAGAAGCGCACAGTTTTTGGTATCATAATAACGCATCGGGCCTTATGAAACTGTGGCCATATTCAGGTGCGTTTCCACGCTCACCGGCACCGGCAGCGTTGCCGGGGAAGGGCTGGAAAGGGGGCTCGCTGGACCACATTCATCGTCTCCATTGCCAAGTAGTTGTCTTTCAATTATTCCAATAGTGTTAGGAATTGATTGAGGCTTTGGAGAATCATTCGCAAGGTATCTAGGTAGCTATGCACTGGGTAAATGATTGTCCCGAGCTAAGCACGATCACAGCTTAACACGGTTGCCCTCCTTTCTCTACCGCAATCATAAACCATCAATAAACAAGTCAACGCCATTGGTTGTGAAATATCTCGTTGTGGCTTTTACATGTCGTTACCTTCCGCTCATATCTCAACGAGCAGTCAATTCTTAAGATAAGGAAACCGGTTAAACTTCCTCAATCGCCTAACTGCTAAGTCTAGCACTGCCAAGCTATGTTTATGGAAAACCCGTCATCACCAAGCAAGTTTCACCTGACGAAAGCTCTTCTGCGGCTGGACGATTCTTCTTTATGGCCAGCTCCTCTAGTTCCTGTTTTGGGCGGAGAGTCTGGAATCTGGCCCGAAGAACGAGCGTAGATCAGGGTGCCGTTTAGGGCGCCGATTTTGACTGCAAAGGGCTTTTTAGTAGTTTTGTAGTTTTCTTATATGTTTGGCCAATCTGAACGAGGAATGGTTAACTAATTAGCGTATATGACCAGTATTTAAATGCTTCGTAAGGAGGTCACTGCCATGGAATATGAGGAAGTTGTGATAATGTCATTTGTAAATTAGTTGAAATCCGAAATATACCTCAGAATCTAATATATGAGAAGTAAGAATCAGCAGTATCATCTAGCAGTTCTCTAACCCTTGTTCGTAAAATGCCCTAAAATGCCCGCAACCTCCAAAATGCTAACCAGATGCATCAGCGTAGTCGATTACCCCACGACCCATAATGCCACGTAACTCCGAGAGAATATACCATAACTCCGAATCTTTCCTCCTTGAACGCCTTCTCATAGTCTTATGTTGTGGTTAGTGTTTACGCAGTCGGTTGTTTCTCCGTCTACTCCTCTTCACTCTCACTGCTTTCAACCCCTTCATCTCTGACCTGAACATCCGGATTTGACAGCGCCTTCTCCATCTCCTTCTCCATCAGAGCTTCCAAATCATCCTCATCATTCTCCTCCTCCTCGTCCTCACTATCGCTCCCATCATGTCTAGCATTCCCCGCACCTCTCGGACTACCGAGATCATAAGGATTGACAACCGCATCTTGCTCCTCCTCGTCATTACTACCGTCATGTCTCGTATTCTGCGTAATATCCACATATTCCATCTCCTCATCCTCGTCACTCTCGGCATCAGAGTCCTTCTCAAACTTTGGCGACTGCGGGACATAAGAGCCTGGCGGCGAGCGCTTAGTAACATAACCAGCTGGGCTTTTCCCAGCAAAGCCCGGTGGCGACCTCTTTGTGGCATAACCAGCCGGGCTCTTGCCTGCAAAATTGGCTGGTGATTTGCCAGCATAAGGACTCTTGCCAGCCACTCTAGCACCTGGGAGCGTCTTTCCCGGCGACTTGCCAGCCACGCCAGCTGGAGATTTGCCAGCGTATCCCGCTGGGTTTCTGCCGGCATAGCCCATTGGTGATTTGCCTGAAACACGTCCTGAGCCAGCAGAGAGGTGTGCCATGCTTAATGGTGAGTTTAGGAGACCCAAGCCGAGGGTCCTTTTCTTTAGCGGTGGTGCGGTCGTGGAAGGATACTCGATAACGAGTCCTCCGTCAGAGTCATCGTCATCCTCTGGGGTCGGCTCTCTTGTCTTCTTCGGCGGGCCCTTCTGTGCAGTTCTTAGAGCAGGCGAGGCTGTTCCACTAGTAGACTTCGGCACTGTCTTTCCGCCCACCTTGCCGAGCAGGCTTGCTGGCTGGGATGGTGTTGGGAAAGCAGTCGATGGCGTAGACGAGCTTGGCTTTGGACTTGTAGCGTCGGCCCGTACGAATGCCATGTCGAACTCGCTATCCAGAGCGTGCAAGACGAAGCGTTGGTTTGGAGCGTCGAAGATGAGGACGTACTTCGACTCCACTTTCTTGTTCTTGGCAGATGGCTTGTTGCCGTAGCCATCATTGCGAGTGCCTTGGTAGTATGAGGTAGTTGCAGGGGTGCTCAGTGTGAGATTGAACTTGTTACGATCGGATGTTGATGGCTTGAGAGCTGCCGAAGAGATGGTAGATGGTGCTGGGGGCGAGTTGGACGAGGGTGTGTCTAAGAAGTGTTAGCAGGCCGAACCGGTTAACATCTCGACACCATAAAATTTTCTGAAAGTCTCGACGGTCGTAAATTGAGCGATGAGCGTAGCTTACACTTGACGCCAGTGAACTTCTCAGTCCCTCCACTTCGTCCCAGAAGTGCATCGCTGAGGACTACTGGATAACCGCCGTGCGTGAGCACTGGAGCAGCCATTTTGACGGTTTAATTCGATTCCGAGCTCTGTCAGTACCCCTATTAGGTCTATCTTGACTGAGACGGAGCGAATGTTCGTTATAGCTGCTGGGTGGTGTCCTTGAGTCGTGTCTCTTTTAGTGCTACCTTCGGGGTAGACGAGGCTGAGCCTCTCTTGTTGCTCAGTGAAGGTTTCTTTGACGTAGGAGGAGATGGTTTCAGTTTCGAGCTATTCTACGTTGCCAGGAGACTTCAGTGTTACAGTTTAGAGTGTTAGACGAGCAGCAGAATTGGTGTGGGTTGGTAGCTTGTGTGATTGAAAAGTGAGGCTGTGGATTGAAGAGAGTTACAGAGGTTACAACGGATTGCACAGTGGATTCAACGGCGGGGATGGTTCATTGTTCCGCTAGCCTCCCGCACTACCCTTGTCCTGTTATCAGCCATTTGAGCCTACTGTTTGTGGTGAAAGAAAGCTAGGCTCGAAAGTGACTTTAGCAGCAGACAAATCAATCACAAGATAGCTATGTTGACGGCTGTCAAACTTTGTTATCTCATATTTTTCTGTTCACGTATCTTATAATCGCATCATGCTATGTTAGCCCTCAAGATCAGTGCGTATGAGACCGCATCAAAATTGTCGAATTCTGAACTTGTCCTAGCAATTTTTCGACTTAGTACAATAAATACGGGGTAAATATAGAACAATGCGCTAGCAAAACCTTATGTAAGCATCATTCGATACATCTTTACTTAATCGCATGCAGACACAACATGTGTATAGCTTTATATGAATTTTGCGATAATAAACATTTGAAGTAAAAATTTGTATTGGCCGTCAAAAGATATCAAATATGCTTCCGTGGTCCAATGGTTAGGATTCCACCCTTCCAAGGTGGAGGTTCGTGTTCGATTCACGGCGGTTGCAAACTGGATTAACCTTTTGTTATTTTGCACCATACAGCGTCTGAAGGTCAAGCGAAGCATCTCGTCCCTTTGGAGAGGAGAGTCCATACAGGTTTTGAGGGATATGCAGGCCATAGCGAAAACAACTGAGCGCGAGGCCGTTCACTGGGTGGCCATATATGTCTCACGAAGATGCTGCATCAATACTGGTCGAGTAACCGGTCGTTGGTGGTCTATGGAGAGTGGGGAGAAGCCTTGGAAGAGTACTGAGAACCCTAAAAACCTGTGAGCAGTTGGAGAAGGTGAAATGCGATAACTGCCATGATCAAGATGGAGGGAAAGGCAATGAAGATACGAAGAACTGGAGGAAAAGGTAGTCGGCTGTGCCGAGGCTCTGCTCCAGCACGTCGCCACACACTGGAATGATGGATTGGATCCTGAAATAAAGACCATGACGACCACAAATCGATCGTTTGTGGCCAGGAATGAGGTCCTCGGCTATCGACTTGCAGGTCGCGCATCTCAAACAGACAATTAGCTTGAATCTTGGGACGATCAGATTGGAGGTCAAGGGCCTTGCAGTGCAGCCTATCCCTTTCAGTTCTCGTGCGAATACCGTCGGGCAACGATCGGCAAGAGAACCAGTCGATGAAAGACGCAGAGGTGAGAGAGAGGGCAGGGGTGTAGCCAGTGAGATGCTCTGGTCTGCGGATGGCCGCGTCCTTGCTGACAAATGTGGTAAGTCACCGCGGTGATGAAGCACTTTAGGTTCGAGATCCTGCAATCTGGACTGATTGGAGGATCCTAGGTAAGCTGTTTGTTGCTGGCTCTTCAGAATCGGTCGTCGCACGCAAAGTAAATTGCACCCAATCATACTCCAGGCCCGTTGATCTCAATGCCAAGCCGCCAAATTAACCCTACACGCGATGCGATCGGACTTCCTTCCGATAGGCGAGCATGTCCGACAGAACTAGCGCAGGGAGCTCCTTCTTGACTTCCCCGATGAAGATTGCGACGCATGGATCATCGCCGCCATGCCATGTTAAGATGATGTGAGCAGAAGGAGTCAGAAGAGGCTGATTCTAGATGAAGCCATTGGTGTAGACTTTCTGGTGCTGCTGAGCGGCTGAAGAAGGCAGCGACGAGTCGCCGGCAGAGTACAGAAGAGAAGCTCGATGACCGGTGCATCTTTCCTATCCAGTCATCGTGTCCACGTTGCAATTGTAAGCGACAAGAACACTCAATTCCAGAGACGACCATTTTCGAGTATTGACAACGCAACTTACTTTCAGCATCACATATCGGGTCAAGACATTTTCCAGGCTCGGCGGTTTGTCTCCACGTGCAACACGCATGCAGTTGATGCGTCTGTCACATTAATCTGTCGTGCTACAGGGACCTTGTGAAACGGAAAAGGCCCAGGCGCAGCCGTTGATAGTTGCTTATTCGACGTCTCAGGTACGAATATTGTTGCGTAAAGCCGCACCGTTGAAATGGCATGATTCTGGTGCTCTAGTCCTCCTTAAAGTTGCCTGACTTCACCTCCGCATCGCTGAGATGGGGAAGATCTAACAGTCTGAGCCCTGTATCGTCGATTAGCGAGGTCTTTTTGAGATTCTCTGCATCTGAATTATATCTCCTGAGCCCAAGACAACGGATAGATCCACTGGAAGTGTTCTGACAGCGCCCGGAGCTGACGAATCCTAGTTCGGGAAGTGATGCAAGGGTACGAGGAGCACACCTGCCAAGACAACGGCCGCGGCTGGCATCTGGCGAAGAGGGCGTCAACACTTCCCGATTCAAATCGTGACGTGGGGTTGTGGATAAATTAACCAGTTAGAAGCATTGTTTTGAAATAAGTGCTAAGTCTGACATGGGCCAAGATGGACCTGTAGCCTTTGAGCCTGAGTGGCTTTGGCCATCTCCTGCCCTTTCCTTGCGCATGGCGCCTTCTTTCTTTCTTCAACTCAACATCTATGATGCCCATAAACACAGCTAGCGCTGTCTGACCGCTTGACGGCTATCGGTTCCAGGCCCTAAGATGAATGCGCTTCCGCCAAACGAGGTAATTATGTATTCCAGCTCATTCTTATAGTAGGGCTTTGCATCGTTTTTTATTTAAGCGCTTGGTTCCTTGTTTCACTCATTCTTCTCTTACGATTACCGAGTCAACCTTGAGACTCACTCTCATACTCGACATCGACCGACTAGCGACCAAAGTGAGCTGAGGTTAAAGACAAATCGTACGATACCGGCCAACTCGTGCGTCCCACGTTGTCACTACCACCCTAGGTGTCGTCCCGGCTAGCAGCACTTTGTCATACCCCACTCGGCGGACTCGATTACATGCTGGTGAACGCGGAAGCTGATCGATCTGTATCCTGGAGCCAACCTCGCGTCAATCGACCTTTTCTGACCAACTGGTTGGACTTGGAAGACGGAGCCTGTGCAACTTGCATTGATCCATTCTGACCACCGGCTTAGACCTGGGAGCCGGAAACCTTGTGCCTGTTGTGGTTCGCAAACATACTGGAAAGTGGTATAAAGTAACCATAGTACTAGCTCGAACTTTATAAGAAGTCCTCAATTCACTCAGCCGTGGCATGATTCGGATCCTTGCTGCAGCTAGACTTTTCCGACCTGCCGCCGTCAGACGGCTCGATTACTCAACAATGAGTTCAACGGCGTCTCCCGACTCCAACATAAACATTCTCATCTACATTCTGAGGAGGGACTTGCGCTTAGAGGATAACCCAATTTTCCACGCTTTGGCGAGCAACCCTGGCCACCTATACTCCCACACCCATCTACTTCCTGTCTACATATTTTCTGCGCAGCAGGTTGAGGTTTCCGGATTTATCCCAGGAGGACTCAATGCCGGGCCAGATGCGCTGGCTCGGTCCAAGACTGGTAAATTTTGGAGATGTGGCGAGCATCGCGTGAAATTTCTGGCTGAAAGTGTGTGGGCGCTGAAGGAAAGCTTGCAGAGTGTTGGTAGTAACCTTGAAATAAGAGTTGGCACGTTGGCGCCGGTGCTCAGCCATATGGTGGATGGCTTTAATAAGGATCTTGAGGGAGGGAGGAAGTGCAAGGTGACCTCGGTATGGATGACGAAGGAGGAAGGACCAGAAGAGCGACAAGAAGAAAACGAATGCAAGAAAGTATGCGAATCAGCGGGCATAGAGTTTCGTCTGTGGAACGACGAGAAGTATCTGACGGACGAGTACGTGATCCTCCCTGGTTGCATGTTCTCTAGTGCGATCGTATGGTCCCGTCCATGTATAACTAATTCTTCATAGCGATGACATCAAAAAGTTGTACACAAGTCCTGCCTCGGTACCAGATGTCTTCACTGCTTTCCGCAAAGATATCGAACCACTCCGTAAAACTGCAAGAGAAGTGCTTCCGACTCCAGCTCCAGGTAAACTTCCGCCATCACCCCCATCTTATGTTGTACCCCAGCAGCAGGGTCCGCATATCATGCCTGCCAAGGAAGCTGGCGTGATAGAAAGCCTCTTACTGCCTCTCAAACACACCCCAAGTTTGCGCCATCCTCCCCAGAAGCCGAAAAACATGATAACAGCTCATCCATTCAGAGGCGGTTCCAAGCGCGCACATGATCGCATGAGGCATCTTCTCAAGTCGGGTTCGATAAC
The DNA here is from genome assembly GCA_010623925.1 of Antarctomyces pellizariae. Taxonomy (NCBI): domain Eukaryota; kingdom Fungi; phylum Ascomycota; class Leotiomycetes; order Thelebolales; family Thelebolaceae; genus Antarctomyces; species Antarctomyces pellizariae. The sequence goes on from WCAA01000088.1 coordinate 78,098, forward strand.
AAGATATGCTGCAACTCGTAACGGTCTATTAGGGGAGGATTTTAGCACCAAGCTTTCCGCATGGTTAGCACTCGGCTGCATTACAGCTCGCCAGATTCACGACTACATGTTCCGCTTTGAAGAAGGTACCTTGGGAGATGAATATGCCTCTGCACCCGAGTACGGCCTGGGTGAGACCGCGGGGACGAAGGGAGTGAGGTTTGAACTTGCTTGGAGAGACTATATGCGCCTTTGCACCAAGAAATTTCCTGATAGACTTTTTCGCATAGGCGGCTACAAAAACCCCGCAGTCTTGTATCCATGGAAGAGGCCTGACATGACGGACCCCGGGAATGATCCGAAATCTTGCGAGAAACTGCAGAGATTCTTGGAGGGCAGGACTGGGATGGGCCTTATTGATGCCAGTCAGCGTGAGCTTTACCTGACAGGTTATACAAGCAATCGCGCCAGACAAAACGTTGCCAGTTATCTTGCCAAGCATATCGACATCGACTGGAGACTAGGAGCCGAGTGGTATGAATGCTGGCTTATCGACTACGATGTGAGCTCCAATTGGGGCAACTGGCAGTATGTTGCTGGAGTAGGCAATGACCCCAGAGGCGACAGCGGTAGGATCTTCAACAGCGTGAAGCAGGCGTTCGACTATGATCCGAAAGGTGAATACATCTACCACTGGATGCCAGAGTTTCAGCAGGACAAGTACGGAACCCCTACGAGGCTCATACACAAGCTGGAGGATGAGATAACGCATGAGGCTGATAGGGTGCCTCTGAGAAATGGTATGGCACCCGCTGGTCAGCCTGTTCTTATTGAGGCTGCCGATATATTTCGCGCATATAACATGCCACGTTTGCTTCTAGAGCGCCTCGGCTGGGATAGCATAGAGTGGGTCCGAGATCCCCTGAAAAGGATCGATTATATCGGCAAACGGCCTGGAAAGTGGACACCACGCGGTGAGAAAGGAGGCAAAGGCAAGAAGAATCGTAAACCCGCACCACAATCGTGTAAGAATGCGAACAACGGCACTGAAACGAGGGTTGGAAAAGGTCGCGACGATGGTGGAGGACCTGGCTCTTCTCAAGGCCCGAGTCCTGAGGGTAGGAGCTCGGTAAAAACTTCGACCAGAAGCTCCACGTCTCCACATGATCATGCGGAGGACAGCGCAAAACAAGTGAGTGGTAACCGCTACCAGCGTTACAATGATGCCCATCCTGGAGGACCCAACTTCAACAACCACCATAAGCCCACCATGGGCAGGTACAAGGACGAATCTAACACCCGATGCAGGGATCCGAATAATTGGCGTGGAAAACCAGGTCCACAAGGCAGATGGTCAAATGAAGTCGATGGTTATCGCGGCATACATAGTATGGCTCATCAAGGACTGGTCAACAACCACAATGAGAGAACCCACAATACTCGCCCACCACCAACAAGCTCCATTATGCAGGGGGTTTTCCACCCACTCCTTGGCCTGAGCGAGCAGAGACACGCAATGAGCACATATTCTCCGGGAATTTCGCCGACGCAGCCTGGCTTATGCCCATCAACACAGGGGCAGGTCAGAGTGCGTCTACCACCTGGACCTCAGCAGGGGGGCCCTAGACTATCCCAAGACCACGCCCCAGTTCAGGGCCAACCGGAAACCTTTAATTACCATGGACCTATGGTGACACAACCAATGTGGCACCAAGGTCCGCAAATGGCCACGCCATGGACCGCGCAGATGTCGTCGCCAATGGGACCTCCGTCAACCCAGTGGCAACCGCATCCTAATCCGAACTTTTATCACTACGGAAACGGCGCAGTGCAGGCGGCACCTTCTGGGACTATGCCATATGCGCACTTCATAGAACCGATGGGCCATATACAAATGGGATTCGACAATCTGTCGACGTCGCAGCATTCGGATGGCCACTTGCATTGGCAAAACCAGCCTCGGTCGAGTCATAACGGTTCTTACGCAACGAGGTTCAGAACGAGTATAGACATGGCAGATTTTGGTGCTGAACAGAGGTCTGATTCTTTCTATGATTCCGAAGCATGGAGGAGACAGTCCGCGCCTGGAGTGAGCGGCAACCCGTACGCGGCCGCAGCAGGAGGAATGGATGGAGGCCTAAGAAGATGTCCATCATATAATGGAAGCCCTTCAGAAGCAGTCCCTAATATAGATGGGCCGATGGAGGGATCGTATCGAGAGCAGTCGGCTGGCGGTCTTCGTGCCGACGACGCCTCTGAACCACCAATGAGTAGGGATGAACCCATCAGGCAGGAGAGATATAGTGTGTCTGAAGCAGAAACGGCCAGGACTCACAATGTTATACTCAGTTCCTACTAGCCTATAGTGGCGCTCTTGTCTTCAATGTCTCAGAGAGAGCCGCAAATTTCGAGCTCGCTTTTATTAAAGCTTTTGGTCCTGGTTGGTCAGTGGGCTTCCTGGTTGCTTCACTTGAGGTCGCTTCATGTACCGGGCAGCGAAAACCGCGGAACACCGTGCCGCAAGTGATGTATCGATTATGAGGTCTAGGGATCGTGCCACCACCTCGGGGACCTTGCGGTTTGGTCGGTTTTGGACTGGAGTTTGAGTTTGCTGGAGGGCGGAGACGTAAATAACATTGGGGCTACATATCATGCGTGCAATAGATCACCAAATCGTCAGGTCTTAAGCACTATTAGTGAACGATATGTGAGAAAACTTTAATTTTGCCTCAACTCTGCCTGCTTGTCTGGAGTAGATGTGCCGCGCCATCGAGAGTGGGCTGGTGGATTACTGCTCCGCTTTGAGGTGAGACACGGCAAAATGAAAGTCTCACCTCATGAGAGGTGAGCTGCTTCAATGCAACCGCCGTGAATCGAACACGAACCTCCACCTTGGAAGGGTGGAATCCTAACCATTGGACCACGGAAGCTTTGATTGGCTAGTTAAACTCATCTCAAATTTTGTACATAAAATTGCTGTATCCTTGGGGGCTTGCTGACCAAAACAGCCAAGTGTTGACGATAAAAGTGTGCCGAGGCACTCGATTAGATGAGATTCGATAAGATAAGATCGAGTGCTTATACCAGTAAACATGGTGGGGTAGCTTGGCGGCAGGTGCAAGAACATCGGTTCGCGGGCAGCAGTAGCTCGAGTACACTAACTTTAGGTCTCAAATTCGGAATCCGATTCCATTACAACACGAATTCTACAATTCTTGTGAATATACACTGTTCCATTCCTCTATCTAAGGCGACTTCTTTCGAGCTCTCTAGTCTACCCTACAGAACAACCCAGGTACTACAGCCACGACGAAACGTCTCCCAGCGGTCTTCATTCCAAGCGCGGCACTGAAGCGCATACACAACTGAAGACTGACAGCCACGTCGACCACCTTATTACCCACATTCTGGTTACACTACAAGAAACACAATGTTTGCGCCGCGCACGATGCGCGCATTCGCGCCATTGCGCCATGAAACAATGCGCTCCCAAACCGCGCCACCATCCTTCCTCCAAAAGCGCACCTTCGCGACACCACAAAAATTCAGCAACCTGCGCTCGCAACTCAACGAGAAGGCTCCAGTCGCCGATCCAGATTCTACTTCCGCCAACAGCAGGAACGGTCCAGGCGACGCACCACCAAAAAGGCCACTCTTCTCCGGCCGCACCATCGTTTACATGACTGCGTTTACCGTTATGGGTTTCACGGCCGGCAAATACGTGTCCTCCCTCCTCGCGCCAGCTGCTCTCCCAATACCTCTCTCGAAGGAGGATCTACACCACACCTCTCTCTTGCGCCAGGCGTGCCAGGCTTTGCCGTTAGTTACCGAGATGATGAAGAGTGGGGAGTGGGAAGCGTGGGATGCGTATGAGAATTCTGATGATGAGGATCGCCATCACCTCACTACCAAGGTCATTGGGGGCATGAGGGGGATTGGACATCAGAGGGTTTTGCATAACAAGGTTACGGGCGAGTATCTCGTGTTTGCGTGGCTTGGTAAGGCGTTGTCTGGATGGCCGGGTGTGGTGCATGGTGGTTGTATTGCAACGGTGCTTGATGAGTGCTTGGGGCGTGCGGCGCTAGCGGGGTTTCAGAATGGAAACGGTGTTACTGCGAACCTGGATCTGGATTACAAGAAGCCGGTTGTGGCGGGAGAGTGGTATGTGATTAGAAGCAAGGCGGTTGCTGACTTTGAGCCGGAGAAGAGAGGCCGTAAATGCCTGGTTGAGGGCAGCTTGGAGGATATGCAGGGCAAGGTCTTTGTCAAGGCGAAGGGCTTGTTTGTGTCGCCGAGGAATGGCGTTATTGCGCCAATACGTGGAAGATTTTGAAGGATATCGAGGGGTTCTAAAGTAGCGAAAATCGAGTGATTGATGGCAAGATGTCATGAAAATGGGGTACTATATGAGTTGATTGAAGAGACGGATATTGGAAGCGTTATGGGTGATGGGTAGAAGGTATAATAGAGAAGAGCTGGTCATATCATGCAGAGGAGTTGAGGCATAGATACTGGGTTCTAGATTTGATCGCCTAGACAGCGTTGGGTAAGATCAGGACAGATTCAGCTTCCACATATGATCCCCCATATGATCCTCCATGCACACTTCAAATGGGAAATCCCCTCCCGTCATTGTGAGTGATGAGGTGCCAAAACTGCTGCATCTGAACTTCTGAGACTACCGCGTTTCTATCGTTGGCAACCTTCCCTCTGTGTGTGATGGGGTTGGCAGTGATGTTATGCTCCTCCCAAGCAACCGTCAAAATGATTGTGAAGTATTCACCATAAAGCGGTCTAAACTATTTTACATATGATTGACACAGAGAGGATCTTGAGTTCCCAATATCTCAAGTGTGAGAACTCGTTATGAAAACATGTTTGTCATTGACCTCTTTGTCATTTATTTTGTCTTCGTTTCTGCATCGAGGTTCCCAAGGATATCGATCCAGGCCACTCCTTGAGGCCTTGCCTTAGCAGCTACCAGTTTTCAGGCCAATTTGAAATTGAACAAGCGTTTGTGTTGGCCAAATTCATCTCAAAATACTATGCAAACTCTGTAGGCCGCGATCAACTGCTTTTACAAGGCTGCAAGCCCGACATGAATATGTGAATCGTCCCTTCCGTATCCACCAGTTGGTGGCCGTTCCTTCCTTTGTCAAGGGTTTATTTATTTAATTTAGATGTTATTTTTATTATTATTTTCTCATTGTCAACCAATCAAAAGCATCGGTGGTTTAGTGGTAAAATCCATCGTTGCCAAGACGCTAGCACCTCTCAGGTGTAGCTCATAATCGATGGGCCCCGTGTTCGATTCACGGTCGATGCATAACTTTTAGCATCTTGCTCCCATAGCCCAAGGCGAACTGTGAGCTTGGACGTTTTACCAAGGCACACTCTTGCCTCTAGCTTGCTAAGGGTGTCGGAAGAAGTGCAAGCCTAGGTCGTCAAGATAATTTTACCTAGTTAATTCTCCCAGTAAGTTAGCCATATCTTTGTCTTAACAATTAAGCCGTGTCCTTATAGCATCACTTACCCTAGTTTCGGACTCCAGGGCATCCTATTAATCAAGAGATGGCAAATTTAAACGGTATCTGAATACCTCTGCCAGACTATTACCTAATCTCAACCATTAAACTCCGACAATGTATAGCAATTAGCACTGGGCTCCTTTCGTCGCCCTGGTATCTAACTCCCCTGACATATCCTTTGTGTTTTCGTGTAATATTTCTTCCCTTTTCCGTTACCATTACGATTACCATCCCCATATTAGCGCCGTTTTCCTTTCGTCCACTGATTTTGTATTCCTCAAGCATAAGCAAAGCGGGTCGTAATCCTGATGCGCGCCATGATGATATGCCAAACTTGTCTGTAATCTTGTCCCTTATATCCAGCCTCCAAACGCCATTAATACCGCACCGAACATAAGGGCAACAGGAGCTTCGAGTGCTATCGAAGCATCAGTAGACACCGGCGTACCCGTAGCAGTGTACAACCCCGTCTTAACCTCCGTCTCCGTGACCGTAACACTCTCCACCACCGTCCTCGTTCCCCCACCATCCTTAACTGTCGTTGTTACCTGACCAACACTTATACTCGGACACATACTGCTTTGTGGTGAAGGCGGGACGTAGTCTTCTTGCTTACTGTACCATATCCCGCCCATTATTACGCCTTCGCCTGCTTCAATGGCGGAGATTTGGTCCGAGGTGCAGGAGGAGGGGATGTTGCGGATGTAGCAGATATTGGGTGGTGAGGGTGGTAGCTTGGCTTTGCGGTCGGAGAACTGTGTGCCGTTTGTGGCGTATGATGCTTCAATGATATCTCCGGTGCTGAGAGACGTGCCCTTGATAACTCTGGCAAACACTTGAAAAGCTGTCTCGGGTTGGTAAGCTGGCACAAGGTGTCCAGCATCATAAATCCTTGAGAATGATAGGTTGGCGAATTGCCTTACCGCTCCGCCAATATAGCTATCATTTACGATGATTGGTGCGTATCCTGCTTGCGGGAATTGAACAGCGTAGTCTGAAGCTGCAAGGCCACCGGGAGGCTCGGCGGCGACAGCGAGAGAGATTGCTTCGCCGCCCATCCAGTTGCATATATAGTCTCTGTCGCCATATATGAAAGCGACTCTTATCCCAATCGCAAGCAGGGCAGCAATCTCGGGTATCAAAGCATCGCGCTCGTAGTCTCCAGTTGAAACAAACTCATTAACGATTACTTGATTCGTCTCTGTGTAGTTTACAGGCGATCCAATGGCGTTTAGAAACTCCGCGGTGTTGAGGTATTCCAGGTACAAGCTCGATGGAAACGAGTCGGGCAGGGTGTGGGCGATGTCGTACACGCTTCTTCTTGCGTCCAGGTAAGGATTTATGACCTGCTCTGAGCACACCACATGCGCCTTATTACAAAGCTCGTTGACCTGCGTATTATCGCCATTTCCATCAACATACAGCGCCTTCTTTGCTGTACGACACTGAGTGATTCGGTCTGCGCAGCCTCCTGACTGGTTAAATGACGCCGTAGCCATGGCAGCTCGGTTGGGATTGATAGCCTTGAAATCATAGGTGTTGTTGTTTGCCATTTGAGGATAGTACGGACCTTGTATCAGGTTGTCCACGCATCCGCTGATGATTCCTACAGACCCAAGCTTGATTTCAAGAGCCCCCGCGACTGAAAGTGTGCCGTTCTTTATTTTCTCGTTCTGATCATTCCATAGGGAGGCGAATGCAGGTGCGTATTTTCCGCCGTAACTTTCTGCAAACAGGTTGACGCTGACAATTGAGGAGGAAATATTCGAGTTTGGTGTGTATTGTGGGAAGGTGGTAAGGAAACCTTGCAGCATGTGCCATATAGCCATGGCGGATATATCAGTCGTGTTTGCAGTGTGGTCGGGGTTGAGGGAGCTGAAGGTGCCATTGAGAAAAGTAAAGGCTTGCTGATTGTCAGGCAATTTTTGAGCAGGCGTGTATAGGTTGGAGATCAAGAGATCGAGAGAGCAGTCTGTAGGCGTGTCATAGGAGAAGCCGACTTGGTTAGGCTACAAATTGTAAGCATGTATTATTTCAGCAGGTGCCAAAAGCGACCGGGCGGGAACGTACCTGATCAATGTACAACATATGGGACGCCCTGTCCCATCCCCACTCCCTATATTTCGTCCCAAACACTCCTTCTGCCTCTGCGATCACCTCGCAAGGCCCATTCTCTGTGAACATTCCAAGCATGGAGCTTGTGCCTGGTCCTCCATTCAGCCATATCGTCAACTGGTCGGAAGGCTCTCGCGCTTCAACAAACCAGAAGAATGTGTTTGTCGGGTATTCGCCAGGTATATGCACCCACCCGGTATACTGCTTCTGCCAATCGTATGCGCTGCGACATGTCCCTAATGGAGGGCTTTTGTAGGAGATTGTGATGTTTCCGTCGACTGGGGATTTGATACTCTTCAGTTTAGGAGGAGATTTGGGAGGATATTGAGCGAGCGTGAGGCCAAAGAGGACGCCTATGAGAAGAAGGGAGAACATGTTGTTTGCTGCATCGTCACCTGCTGAGGGAAGGAAAGTGAAGGTCTAAAGAAATCGATTTGGCCGTGAAGCTGAGGTTGAGCTCCTGCGGGCACAGATACTGTGCCTTGGCAGTGGAACCTTGGGAGGTGCGCGGGCACTTGATTTTCCGCCACTCCGCAGTGCAAGCCTTCTGATGAGCTTCGAGGTTCAACACAAGACTCAATTCCGTAGAGATCTGAAATATAATTGTCATCCGTGGCAAGTCTGTCAATCAAGTCGAAAGCATTTGTGAGGGTATGAGTGGATATCGAAATACTCGTGTCGTGTAACTCGCGTTCAGGAGCTCTATCCTACCAGGTACCGCCAGATCTGGCCAGCATTTAGGCGCATAGTTGTGTGTTTTGTTGCCCTCAATACTACCTAGCACAGCATACTCTCACCACGAGCTATCATCTGTAGGGATACCAATGCCATCGGTCAATGCCATCAGTGAAGTATTGCAACTCGTCAGCGACTCTAAGAAAAAAGCGTCAAAGCTGGTTGATTTTAACCTTATATATACAAAATTAAGTTAGTTCTATCATCAAACTCTCTCCGAACTGGTTATCGGTGACACATCCAAGGTTCATATGCCATTTCCTACTTTCTTTCACCGATTTCATGGGCCATTCAGCTGGTGCGAAGCTGGACCACCAGCGCCACCACTGGGGGTGGTACGTAAATGGTGCGAATTGTACCAGCATCATCTCTGAATGATAGTTGTGCGCGAAAATTGTGTATGCTTGCTGATCAAAGGGTGACTGGCATGATCAAAGCATTGTATCATGGTCGGAGCCATCTTCCCATTAATTTGTTGGCATATCGCGCGCGAACACAGTTCCTCATTAACCTGCGCGACTTTATCGACTGGTATTGAAGCGCTTGTTACTTGGGAAAAAGGGAGATGACAGCCTTGCCACAAAATGCAACAGCTGGTCGACAGATGCCTTAAATGAACTCTGTGCTCTTGTCTGCTGATGCCTAGCGAATGTTGTCCATCTGGACCTTTAACCGAACGCGAGCCGGACTGCCCAAGAATTAGCGCAGCAAACAAACTGTAAGATTGTGCAGAGTTTTCGATAGCGATTGAGAGGAGTTAGCAGTTGAGTTTTTTTTATGCTCGAGTGAAGAAGATCGAGTTCCATGTGCGGAGTTGCTATTGGAAGACAGCTACAACAAGCAAGAGGAGAAGAATGACACCGACGAAGAAACAGAAACGAACAACGAGGATACTGACGACGAAAATGACGACGAGCTTGACGTGGAAAGTGAAGAGGCACTTCAACTTGCGAAAAGAATACAAATATCCGAGGCGCGTCGTGCGGATCGGGCGCAAAAGGGAGCCTCAACCCAAAAGTGCAGCATCAGCAACGGAGCTACACAGGAAAAGCAATTGGGAAGATGGAAATCTGGCTTAAGCGTAAGGCATGGGAATTTTAGGAGTGGCACGCATCGATCTCTGGCGGTTGCATCTTTCAGCTCGACTGTCGGAGACGCCCTTATATTACATCACGAAGGATGGTAAGCTTTATACACCTGTAACCCCCCTTCGACACATTGAACAATACCAAACAAGAGTGTTAAAACAACGACTATTACCGCAGTCCAAAACGTGTACCACTGGACTCGACGTCGCTTGTCGAACCACCATTGAGAGATCGTACTAGGTTCAGCTTCGTCGAAAACCTGCTTAAGAATTCCAATTCTGTCATGCCAAAATACGAAGTTCTCGATTTGACGCTCGTTGGCATTGAGTTGTTCTACCTCAGTGACACAATGATCGAGGCCTAGGGTCTTTTGTTGGCTTGTGAGCCATTTGGAAGAGTTCGCGTCGTACCGTGGAAACAGCAATGAGATGGTCCGAAGCGTCTCATCAATAAAACCAGATGGAAAGACCGGGTTGTCTTTGTGATGCTCCAACATAGAGACGTGGTAAAAAATGGCGATGCGGCGGTCATCGGCCTTAGTATCAGCAGTTAACTTCAAGTGATCTGAGAGATTATCCGTCCAAAGGATTTGTAAGCCTCCGATGCGTTCCAAATTGTGTGCTGTAAATATCTTATCCAGTTTAACCCGGATAGTCCTCCTCGGAATAACAAATGGCGAGCCAAACTGATTCTCGATGAAGCTTTTCAAAGTTCCGTCTGCCCAAACCAGAGGTCTTTGACCTGGCAGCAAAACTCCAAAAAAGCATGTTATACGCGCGTTGCGAAGTCGTGATTCGTGTAATTCTTTTGTAAATCACTACGAAGGATCCAGTGGCCAGACCCAGTACTGTCAATCGGAAAAGACTGGTGTTTAATGGAAGGCCTGCTAAAAGATCGCAGATGTTGGGAAGCCATTGGACCGGCTAAGAATGCCATGGACCAAATCTGTAAGCCAATTCGCGATCATCTCCAGCGGCGGCAAGAATACCTATGCAAAGGCATGTGCACAACACGCCGCATGATGTCCACCATGTACATGATCGGTCACACACCAGAGGATGCCAATCCCGTCATAGTCGTCAGCTGTGGGAATAAGGATCAACGAAAACGTGCATTGAAAGTTATTCGCGAGAGCGGCCTGCTCAATGGTTATCCCGGAATTACTCTAGGAGATTCTTCACGATCTCCAATATTATCACGCCCAGTTATCACTCTTAGCTCACATGGATTGGAGAACGATTTAGACTTAGCTTCCATGAACGTTACGTCTGCGGATACTCCCGTCCATTTTTGTTACTCGCCTCATTCAAGGACTGATTACGGAATTTCGGTCTTTGTTGGACAAGACGGTCTTGACCCCCATCAAGCCACTGTAGGTGGCTTGATTTGTGTAGAGGGAAAGTTTTTCGGATTAACTGTGGCCCATATTCTTGATAACGATCAAGAGGAAGCAGGGAGTGAGGGCGACGACATGGAACTCTCAATCGACGAGGAGGATGAGGAAGAGGGCGAAGACTTTGACATGACAAGCCAAGGTAATGGAAACAAAATCTTACTACAAATAAATTTGACCTATCTGACTTGTAAATTTAGGCAGCGTGTCTACTGACCCATCAATCTTTGCCGACAGTTCTGGCTTGTCAGCGACTGGGATGCTTTGTCCGCCACGGCCCCTTCAAGAACCACCATGCCTCACGTCCTCTACCAAACGTCCCTTGACACTGTTTGGGACGCTTTCAGCAAGTTCAACTTCCTCCGCGACAGGCAATCTTGATTGGGCCTTGATCGAGATTGACGGCGAACACACTTCCCTCATAACTGAACCGCCGAACTTTCCACACGTTCGAAGTCTTGTACGAAAAGTGTCACAAAGAGCAAAAGTTTTAGCTCTCACAGCCTCTCATGGGCCTATAAGCGGATTCGTTAGTAGTAATTCAACTTATATGCAACTGTCTGGTAGTTCAGTCTTCCAGGAGGTGTGGACTGTAAAGCTAGATGGGCCACTACGTAAGTCATCACTCACAACATGAGAACCGTCCTTCTAATAGTTTCAAGAACGTGGCGACTGTGGAACCTGGATCATCGACCCAGATACAGGAGCACTTTACGGCTATATCATTGCAGGGGATCCGGGAACATCGATTGCTTATATCATTCCGGCGCATCTTGCCTTCTTCGAGATTGAGCAACGGATGGCGCACAAAGTAACCTTCCCTGAGCCAATAGAATCAAAGGACTTACCCCTTTCCGACGATGACCACGGCCGAACCCTGCCATCACGGACCACCGACAAGTGGCACGACGATAGTGTAAAACTGCCACTGGCAACTGAAGGTATCGATGCCAACTATGCAGAAGGAAGTCGGTTTGCATTGCCGAATGACCTACAGAGACACACCGAAACCGTCCACAACGATCTCCCCGAAGTTGCTGAAGGTTTGGAAAATAGGTCTTATTATTGCCTCCATGGGTCTTGCAATCCAAACAAGCGATACATTAGACGTGATAACTTCCGGGCGCATCTAAGGGGGCAGCATGGCTTTACAGTTGATCAAAGCACCAACATCATTGCAGACATTGAGGTGGCTCATGCCTCAGCCCCGACCATAGATAGTCTTGCCGAAGGTGACTACGCCGAGGATAAGTTCCAGGATTTTGACCAGATGCCGTCTGATGCCCAAGGTGCCATGGTTCCAGACATCAATTCCAGCAACTTTATGGGTTTCACCTTTGGAGGAGACGATCGAGACTGTACTTATACTCCTAAATACACGCCTGACATAGTAACGATGCATTTGGACGATCTGTTTGGCCTAGATTACGACGATGTAAAATTCCAGCCGAACTATACTGGCTCATCTGGTCTTGCTGCCCAGGTAATCGTCCATGGAGCCGAAGGAAACAGCTCCCAAGGAAAAAGAAGGAAGGAACTTCAAGACCAATCAGAGTCGATGGACTACCCTGAAGTCAATGCTCCGGGCGGATACGTTGGCAATGCCCTCCTGGTAGCGTCGGCTGAGGGCCACGAGAGGACAGTGCAAAAGCTGCTAGACAAGGGGGCCAACGTCAATGCTCAAGGCGGAGAGTATGGGAATGGCCTTTATGCAGCGTCGCTTCGAGGCTACGAGAAGACAGTGCAAAAGCTGCTAGACAAGGGGCCCAACGTCAATGCTCAAGGCGGAGAGTATGGGAATGGCCTTTATGCAGCGTCGCTTCGAGGCTACGAGAAGACAGTGCAAAAGCTGCTAGACAAGGGG
>WCAA01000089.1:0-90367 GCA_010623925.1 Antarctomyces pellizariae
CCCCAGGGGCCCTTCGCGCCCCATCTCCTGGACTTCCTTCTCTGGTTGCCCACTTGCTTCCTGCGCCCGCTCGGTGTTCGCGATTGAGCAATACTTCAAAGACCAGATACTAACTGGTTAACAGCAATCGGCAACACACCACTGATTCGCCTAAATAAGTTGTCTGAACAGACCGGGTGTGAGATTCTGGGCAAGGCTGAATTCCAAAACCCAGGCGGCTCCGTCAAAGACCGCGCCGCCCTCTTCCTCGTAAAGAATGCCGAAGATCTTGGCTTATTGAAGCCAGGAGGAACCGTGGTGGAGGGAACCGCGGGCAACACCGGCATCGGCCTCGCGCACGTCTGTCGCTCCAAGGGGTACAAATGCGTGATTTACATGCCCAACACGCAATCCCAAGGCAAAATCGACCTCCTCCGCCTCCTCGGCGCAGAAGTCTATCCCGTCCCAGCGGTCGCGTTTGATAACCCGGAGAACTACAATCATCAGGCTAAGCGCCACGCTGATAGATTGAATGAGGAGGGAGGGAAGGGGAGTGCGGCGTGGACGAACCAGTTTGATAATGTGGCGAATAGGCAGGCGCATGTTGAGACAACCGGGCCCGAGATCTGGGCCCAGACGCAGGGGAAGATTACTGCGTTTACTTGCGCGACTGGTACGGGGGGAACGCTGGCGGGGACAACTGCTTATTTGAAGGAGAAGAGTGGGGGAAAGGTTAAATGTTATTTGGCGGATCCACCAGGAAGTGTGTTGCATAGCTATATCGAGACCGGTGGAAAGTTGTTCGAGAGATCTGGCTCCTCGATAACTGAGGGTATCGGTCAAGGCAGAGTAACAGACAACCTGAAGCCAGATATCGAGTCCCTAGATGGGTCATTCATTATTGCTGATGAGGCCTCGATAGAGATGGTTTATAGGTGTCTGGATGAAGAGGGGTTGTACTTGGGAGCCAGTTCGGCTCTGAATGTTGCGGCTGCTAAGCGTGTTGCTGAGGAACTTGGGGAGGGGAATACGGTGGTCACTATTCTGTGTGATGGTGCGTATCGTTATGCCGACCGCCTGTTCTCCAGAAAATGGCTGGAGGATAAGAAACTTTTGGGAGCCGTGCCGAAGCATTTGGAGAAGTATATTGTGCTTAAGTAGAGAGTAAAAAGGAAACAAGAAGAATAGATACCGTATTACCGGCACACAATAAGCACGTAGTATCTCGAAGTCTCGTGAGCAGCGGAAACCTGTTCAGCCGTCATATTATTCCCATTTCCTGCTACGGCAGAACTTCTTAGCTTAAGAGCAAGTCGACCTCGCTCATCTTCTGCAAACCCGGTTTGTGCGAGGATAGTGGCAAGTTCGTCAGAATGAACGCTGGTAGGGTTCGTGAAGGAGTAAAGAAACCGCTTAAGATCTGGGTGCCTCGACTCGCGTGGATGGAAACTGGTTAGACGAGCGAAGAAGAAAGCAGCTTTCTTCTACGTTTGATCATGCTAATTATTTCACATGATGCTAACTGGGTTTCTCATTCCTTTTCTTGTAGGAGATGGCTAATTTAGGACCCTGATTTCCAAACAAACAAGTTTACAGTCATCCTTGATTAACATAACGAAACATTACAGAGTCAAGTGCAAGAAGCCTAAGAATTCGCCAGCGCCGCCCATGTCCTACAGTTTTCTGGAACGGAACCCTGAGCATACATTCAGCCAAGCAGTTTGTCAACCTCGCTCATCTCAGCGAGACCCAAGGAAGCGGAGTCTGGGAGGCTATACTGGTGGTATCGCTTTCAATTGGTTAATTGGCGCTTCGTGGAGCTCATCAAGTGTGAAAGACGCCTCGGAACTCTCACTCGAACTTGAAATTGACATCTTGTCGTTCTCCTCTGGAGCGGGAACGGATTCCTCCAGATCTTTATCGGTAGGTATCGGCGTCCATTGGGACACTAAAAATTGTTGCAAATCCTCTCAGATCGTATCCGCCATGCTATCAGCATGCAGGCTTTTTCTAGTGATTCTACCTGCTTCTTCAGGCGAACAAAACCTATTTTTAAGGCCTGGAGAGGGGCTTCAATCAGCTCCTTTCTTTTTCCATCGCCACATTTGATTGCTCGTGTCCCTCTACTTGATATGATATCCAACTCCTCAGGATATCATTATCTGCTCCATTTAAGTCCTAAATGCGCTTCCGGACACGTTTGTCGCAAACCGGTTACGACGACCTCGACAATGCGTGTGCCCAATGAAACAATGGGGTCGGCGTACTCCTCGCCAGTAGATCTCAACACCCGGTTCCGCTGGATTGACATGTGTTCCAATTAAGACCACTCTTCATGGAAAAATTCTCTGTGAAGTGATTCCTCTTCACTCACCATATCCTCGTAGTCCACTTTCGAAGCTTGCAATTTTTTTGATAGAAAGCCCCTCATTCTTCTGTCTCCAGCCTGAATGGCGGCTTCACCAGTCTCCCTGGCCCAGTCGCGATGATGACTAAGCACGTGTAATTTCATGTTTAGATCCTCGTATTGCTGTCGAACGGTAACATCCTTGATCCTCTTTGCATTTGACATCTGGTGGTTCATATACCGGCCGAGTAATCGGGAACTCCCCAGTCGGTTTTCCGTTGTGCTCCGGTATCCAGTGCTTTGGTGTCTCATCCGCGTTCCTGTTCCCCTTCATTCTCCGCCCGCTGTCCGGACGACTCCCTTCCATGTTCGGCGTTGCTCTTTCCATCGTTGTGCGATTAAGTTATTGGCGACGATTGACTGGCAACTATCAGTATCATATACAAAGATACCCGTACAGGCATACTTACTTTCGTGTAAGTACTTTGATTCTTGATAGCCATCCCATAGACAAGAATCTCCGTAGCAAATCCAACCAATCTGATCAATTTGGCGCCAATCGGATAGCGACTACCAGACAAATCGCGACGATCTCGAGCTTTGCCAGCGGACGGCCTGAGGAAACCGCGTTTGGTACTGATGAGTTAAGACCGATTCAAAACCGATTAGCGTTTTTCGAAACCAGAAGCGTGATACTGGGTTGTATCTATACGTGTATAGGGTATTTTTGTGAAGCTGATGCCGGCCTCTTGATGACAGCGCACAGGGGCAGGAGAGCTGAGCTGAAGTGTGGTGACACCGGCTGAGGTACGTGGATATATGTGGCTTATCCAATCACAACCGGGCAGTACAATCCAATACCTTGAGTCTAAATGTATTTGATCCTTTATATCTCTAACTCTCATCTCTATTCTACCACGTAGCTTCTATCACAATCTCTCTATCTTACTCTCATCCTTCCTATCATCAGGCTGCATCGTCTCCTCCTGCATAACCTTACCCATAGGCCCAGTATCCATCCCCTCACCACCACCCATAGCCGTCTGGCCCTGTCCTCTATCCTCCGTCGTCTCTTCGTCCTCTGCCTTGACATCTGACATATCACTCACATCCAGATCTAACCAGTTCCAGCCTCTGATCTTACCAGAGGTGCTGAAAATATCTCTATCCTCAGTCGGCGCCGTCGAAGAATTCGATGCGTGGAGGTGAGAGCCCTGATGTGTTGGCTCGCCTTCGACTTGCAGCTCCATATCTGTAGCGGATGTGGGTGCTACTTTGATACCAGAGTCCCGCATTAACTGCAGTACGGCTCGGGTGTTCAGACGCAAAACACGTTCCGGTTCTTCACATCCCATAAATCTCTTGGTCGCCCACGGGAACAGGATACCAAAGTCGGATTGCGACAGGTGCGCCGAGGCAGTTGGATAGTAAATGTGAGCTGGAGGTCTTGAATCTTTCTTACATATCTTCGCAGTCCCGGTGCATCCTGGATCTGGCGATAAGAATCTCTTGGTCAACTTTAAGTGGACACGCCACTTGAAGAAGGCCTGCGATTCGATGGCGAGGATGCTTGCTCCTCCTGGCCCGACTTCTGCGTAGGCTGGTAGGGGTTTGTCCCACAACCACCTACTGCTAGGACTCCTCAAAGGCAGCAGCCAGATGTCGAGCAGCACCAGTGGCGTCTGGGGCGTTATCTGCTTCTTGATTTCGGAGTTTGGATTCGGTGTATACAATGGGACAAAATCCGCAGGAGCTTCGGAGTAAGGAGAATAGAAGACAGACTTGATGAACTGTGCCACCGTTGCGGCACCAAAAGAATGTCCCGCAAAAGATACCGAACCTGGGCGGCTCATATCAAGTTTACCCCCAAACTGAGGCAGGAGTGTGGTGCTCGATGTATTGATATTCTTCGGTGCCTTTCCAACCTCAGTCCTCAAAAGAGCATCATAAATCAGTCCCACCTCCCACATTCTAGTCGTCAATTGTTTCGTCCTAATCTCATGTGTCTCTGGCGTCGGCGTATGCGGTGCACGTTTATAGTCCACTGTCTGCGAATCGCACTTTCTGAGAGAATCTGGGTTGCGTACATATGAAATTGGAGCGGAGCCGTCGCGGTGCTCCGGAGTGATGACCACGACGCCATGTGAGGCGACGGAGCCCACAATGTGGGAGTATGTGTTTCTGTTTCCGCCGAGGCCGTGGGAGAAGATCATTACTGGCCATTTACTGCCGGTGTTGGGCGAGGGAAGGAGGGGTGCATTTTTGAGTGCAGGTGGGGAGATGTAGTGCATTACTCTTGGGAAGAACCTGCTAACCAGTTAGTAGCTGACGGACCAAAGACATCCTGCGGGCAGGCTTACGATATTATACTAGCAGCCGTATTTCCAGCTCCTAAAAACCTGGAGTAGGCACTGATGTGCTCGCGTTGAGGATTTGGAAGCCATGTTATCTTCTCATGCTTTTTTCCAGGCTCGTCAAAACATGGGTACCATATGCGGAAGAGGACTGTTGAGAGATCTCTTGCTGAGTCTGGCCTCGGAGATGGAAATTCGAGCTCGGAGACTGGAATCTCGACGTCTATGGTTCCGACTTTGTAAGGACCGGTGTATTCGGGAAAGCTGGGTGTTGGATTCAGAGATTTGATGTAAGATGCCATCTTGACTGCTTCGTCTCTATTGAGTTTGCTTATGGAGCCTATATAGGGAATCTTTGACGCGCTTGGGAATTTGAGTGAGGTTTGGGTGGTGGTTGAGAAAGTCCTAAGACGAGAAAGAGATCTAAGAATGGTTCGTTCGGTGCTCAAAATGTAGAGCATATATATTTGACGGTATAATAGGAGAGACCTTCAAGATAGTGGAAAAGGAGAACAAGAACAGCACGAAAATTAACCACGATGTGGCAAACTGATTCGACCGAGGCACAGTTTCATAAATGTAAACTGGTTGACAGCCTTGTCAGGTCAGTGACGATTCTGTGATGACATGGGCGTTGTACCTGGTTGACCCTGACGCCACATTGTGGCTTTGGCGCTCCTATCTAATCTGCCCAACCTAACCAAATCAAGCTGATTGTAAACACGACCCAAAATATCAACACCACCAAGGGCGCAACGGCAGTATACCCACGAAAACAGCAGCTATATACCCGACAATTGCTGTGATTATAGTCATTAAAAGACGGTATCAACATTGGGTTTAAAATTGTTATCGACTAGAGCACCAGCACGACACGCGACACTCGACACCAACAAACCCCGCCTCAGAGGCTCGACCTCCAAACAACACGAATACACACACACCGCACAGCAAGATGCCACCAAAAGTCTCATCAACGCGCACGTCCCGCTCCAAGAACGTCGTTTCTCCAGAAGAAATTTCAGAAGAAGAGCTAGCAACCGTTCTCCGCACCCAAATAGGCGCTCTCTTCTCCGACGCCCAAAAGTCCACCGCTAGGCACCGCATCGTGGTTAACCTGCGCAAAATCCAAGAATCATGCTGTTACGAGCCAGTAGCACGAGCTAAAAGGATCGGCACCGAGGACTTTGAAGAGGGGGACTTCAACAAGGAGATTGTGCGCTGTGTGCTCCGCCTTATGCCGGTGAAGCGCAGTGAGGCTGTTGCAGAGAGGGCCATAAGGTTTTTGGGTGATTTCTTGAGGCTGGCGAGTGAGAAGGATAATGAGTTGATCAGCGAGGAGGAAGCACTAAGCGACGTGCTGATTGAGACCCCCAGTACGAGGTTGGTGAATGAGGTGATGAGGGCTGTGCTGCCGTTACTTGCTGCGAAAGAGAAGGTCGTGAGATTCAGGGCGACACAGCTGGTTAGCCATTTGGTGAATAGCTTGGACTCGATGGATGATGATGTGTTTCAGCTGCTGAGACAAGGGTTATTGCGGAGGATCAGGGACAAGGAGGCAATGGTTCGTGTGCAGGCCGTTCTGGGTCTAGGAAGGTTGGCGGGAAACGAGGGAGAGGCAGAGCAAGACTCAGACGACAGCGACGATGAAGCTGCAGGTGGACTGCTCGATAAGCTCCTTGATGTGCTTCAAAACGACCCAAGCGCCGACGTCCGCCGCTCCCTATTGGTCAACCTCCCAATCCTCCCAAACACCCTGCCTTTCTTGTTAGAAAGAGCAAGAGACCAAGACCCGGCGACCAGACGAGCATTATACTCCCGTCTTCTGCCCGCCCTTGGCGATTTCAGACACCTTTCACTCTCCATGCGCGAAAAGCTCCTTCGCTGGGGTCTGCGCGACCGTGACGAGAATGTTCGCAAAGCGGCATCAAAACTTTTCCGTGAGCGCTGGATTGAGGACTGCGCTGGTATACCCGACGAGCTTCTCCCAGCCGGAGAGCTGTCAGCACCAAGCTTTGAAGGGCTGCAGGAGCTTCTTGAGCGTATCGATATCGTCAATTCTGGCGTCGAAAATGGTGTGGCAATTGAGGCTATGAAGGGCTTCTGGGAGGGCAGGCCAGATTATCGTAGTGCTGTGGCGTTCGATGACTTGTTCTGGGACACATTGAGTGCTGAGAGTGTTTTTATGGCTAGGAGTTTCAACGACT
The DNA here is from genome assembly GCA_010623925.1 of Antarctomyces pellizariae. NCBI lineage: Eukaryota > Fungi > Ascomycota > Leotiomycetes > Thelebolales > Thelebolaceae > Antarctomyces > Antarctomyces pellizariae. Next base: position 6,888 of record WCAA01000089.1, read on the forward strand.
ACTGTCTGGGCTCCGGAAACACCAAGCTTGTGACGCTGTGTGAAGAGAAGATGCCGGAAGTCACAAAGTTGGCATATTATCTGCAACGGTACATTAAGGTTCTTGTTGATGCACTCAAGCGCGTCGCTCTTCAAGAAGAAGATGACGATGATGAAGATACAGTGGAGCAGGAATTCATCGTTGAGCAGCTCTTGCACATCGCTAACTCCTTGGATTACTCTGATGAGGCTGGAAGACGGAAGATGTTTGCTCTTCTTCGCCAATCGCTTGCAGTCCCAGATTTGCCGGAGGAAGTGACGAAGCTCATAGTTGATGTGTTGCGCGGTATCTGTGCCTCTGACTCTGCGGGCGAGAAGGAATTCATCTCTGTGGTGCTCGACGCTGTAGCCGATATCCATGACACTATTATGGACGAGCCTTCACAGACCGAAGGTGACGCTGAAGACGATACTGAGGACAGCTTTGTCTCGGCCAAGTCTGCATTGAGTGACGGCACAGAGACTGCTTCGACAACCAAATCAAAGAAGGCAGCAAAGGATCCACTAACAGAGGAGGAAGAACAAGAGAAGGCTATCAGAGAGATCATGGTCAACATGAAGTGCTTGCATATCGTGCAATGCATGTTAGCATCTATCTCTGGTAATCTTCAGGCTAATGTGGACTTGGTGGCTATGCTCAACAACCTCGTCGTCCCAGCTGTGCGTTCCCACGAGGCGCCGGTCCGTGAACGCGGACTTCTCTGCTTGGGTCTGTGTTCGCTGCTTGATAAGTCTCTTGCCGAGGAGAATTTGGGATTGTTCATCCATTTCTTCCTCAAGGGTCACACCGCGTTGCAGATTACTGCGTTGCAGATCCTGACTGATATCCTTACCCAGCATGGTGCACACATGTTGGAGAGTAACCCACAACTACTTAAGGTCTACTTAAAGGCTCTCAAGTCGAGCAAGGGACCTGAGGTGCAGGCAGCAGCCACAGTCTCAGTCTGCAAACTGCTCCTTGGCCGGGTCATCACTGATTCGGACGCTATCCATGACCTCCTCAAGACGCTTATCGTTTTGTACTTCGACCCCTCTACACAAGGAAACCAAGGAGTCCGCCAGGCGCTTTCTTACTTCCTACCAGTGTACTCCTACTCCAGACGGGAGAACCAGGAACACATGGGTGCCGTCGCTATTCCGGCATTGCATCAGCTGTTCAATATCAACGAAGGATATGACGATGAGGAAGAGGACAAGGATATGGTTTCTCTGTCGATCATCGGAGCGCATCTCGCTGATTGGACGGATCCTAGGAAATGCTATACGCCTGGACTAACCCTGCAGCACATGGAGGAGGGTAAGAAGGCTGTTAATGGCAATGTGCATCTTGTTATTGCTTCTGAGATTTTGGTGAAGTTGCAGAGTAGTTGTACTAGTAAGTGTATCCACGTGATCTTTTTTTAGTAACAATAGAGCTAACAATGAAACAGAGGAAGAGAAGAAGATTCTCGCCCCGCTGCTTGGCAAGCTATACATGTCACCAGCAAGCAATGAGGAGAAGCTCAGAGAACTGGCTATGGAAGCCAACATCGCAGTGGGTCAGAAACTGGTCTCTGATGCCACAGGCCGTAACGCGCTGATCAAACTCAACACATCACTTCAAAAGATTGTCGAGAAGCTTGGTGAACCTGCAGCCAAATCCGCATCACCAGAACCTGAAGCCGAGGCAGAAGAGACCGCTGTTGAGGAGTCCGTAGCAGAAGCTGTTGAGGAATCAATAGCGGAAGCCACCATCAATGATGAGGAGCCATCAGTAGCAGGCACAATCCAAGATCAAGAAGTCGACGACCTTCTAGACTCCGACGAAGAAGACGAAGAGGACGATGAAGACGCGCTCGCGGCACAGCTCCACGCCGAGACGACAAGAGTGGAAGAGAGTACGATTCTTAGGGAGAGGCCGAGGTCGGGACATTCTGGAAGGTCGCTGCAGATGGAGTTGCCGGTTAGAAGTGCGCCGACGAGTCGGGAGACGAGTGTCCTCGGTGCAGGTGCTGTGTCAGGTACTAGGAGGCCGAAAAGAGAGGCGAGGGAGAGTAGGAGGAAGGATAACCTTGTGGATGAGCTGTTGAGTGATGAGGACGATACCTTGTAAAGTGTCAGTCTACGATGTCTGTGAATGAGATAATGGCGTTGTGGAGCTCGTGGGAGATATACGGACTAAGCCGGAGTTTGGAGCCGTTACAGGAAGAATGGCTACCAAAGATTTGGGGTGTGCCGCCGCCGTATGCGTGGACTGTGAGTGAGATGGAGTGGAGGCTGAGACCTTTTCGGACACCAACCTCCAACTCCTGGAGCTCGGCTTCTGACTATGACAACCAAGATAACAACGACGATTTTGCTGCGTTGGCTCAAAATGCCGGAGTCTGGTCACTTCTCTCTCTTGCACACTTGTCTCCAGTCTAGGGAGACTGTATTTAAGGAGTGGTATCCGTGGTGTAAGCAGGAGATGGGGGTATTTGTTGATTATATTGAGGAGGGTCTGGGAGGGAAGGCGTCGGTTAGGAGGCATAACAAATATGTCGAGATATTGGTGGGAAGAAGGTAGTAGTGATCCGTTGAGACGGGAATTGTGATGCTTTTGTTGAAAGCAGTACTATTCCGAGAATCGTCTGATCCGTGGCCGGTTCCGTATAACGTTTTCGTATAAAGAGGCAGATCTATATTCCTGAGATCTGCCGTATCCGGCACCACTCCAAAAACAGGAGCTGCATTTCCATAGTTATCACATATTAAAGCAGTGTAGATAGCCACAAGAATAAGAAGCACATTTCACGCCATAATTGCATTCGCTATCTGCTCAGCCCCATTGCCTACTCTAACAGCTTCAGCACAAGAGTGGCGGCTGAAGATAGATTCAAACGCCGGATCTGACCAGAGACCTCGTGCTCTGGACGTAATTAGGACGTTATGAATGCTAGTCTTACAATTATGTTTCCTCTTAAGTGCTTCATTAATATGTCAGGAGCGTGTTGTGGTTGACACCTCCCGTGCTTAATCGGAAACGCCCGCAGTCCAAATAAGGTTTTGCTTGGCGTCGCTGGTGACGAGCAGTGGGCGGGTATGACGTAGCGCCTGAACTCAGTAGAGATCACCGCGAACAAACCCCTACACGCGCGATCCTTGATCGAGCCCAGGAACCACAAACAACCGTGAGGTAATAGTCTCTGGCCTTGTATTTGAGACTTCTTCACACTATCAATTTAGTTCCTCTGCACTACTACAATACTGTCTTGATGCACAATTGAGAAATACCCGAACACCGTTTGATTGACGGCGTATACGGATATACAAACAAACCGCCATCATGGCTATCCAAGACAAATTGGCCGCGACAAGCTCTGTCGCGCTGAGAATTGTCACTTATGTATTCTTGAGATGGGTAAGTCGAACCTCGTGACACAATTGAGCGCGACTAACTAATTGTAGATTCCGAGCAGCCTCTGCCCACCACTCATCTACACTCTCTTCGCGCTTTACGTGCCATCGTTCATCTCCTCTTATCTGACCCAGCCGCAATACAATGTCATCTCTGATGATGTCACCGTTACTGTTACCGATATCCCAATCGTCGGCGAGGAGCCAGAGCCATTGCCATCGACCGTTGCCCACACTGAGGGCGGAACCGTTGGTGTGACCGACAGCGACAATGCGCCAGCCGTGCTTGAGGAGGTGGATGTTGAGGAGACCATACTTTTGCAGGAGCGTAACCCAAAGTTCTGGCGTACACTGTTGACCGGCATGCCAAGCCCAACCAGCACCTTGCTCAGCTTGTTGACTTTCCTGATCAACCTTGCTCTGCTCGCAATGGCTACTGATCTCATTTACCGCGCAAAGACCCACTACCCAAGTAACGGCGTCTCCTTCGCCCGCGTCGGCTACGTCGGTGTTGATGAGGCCAAGCTCCTCCTCCGCGAGCCGGATGCCGCCAAGCTCCCAGTCTACGTCTCAGTCCGCACCGTCGACCAAGACAACTCTGCCGCAGACCAGGGATGGAGAAGCATCGGCAGCATCAACTACGTAAACAACGTCACCGACCACACGGCCGTTCTCAAAGTTCCAATCCCAAAGAATAACAAGCGCGTCAGATACCAGTACGTAACTAGCAACGACCACACCGGCTACTTCACATCCGCTCCACGCCCAGGCCACACCGACGCAGACGGCTCTTTTACCTTCTTGACCTCATCTTGCATCACTCCACGCTTCCCATACAACCCATTCAAACACCCACTCTCCATCCCAGGCTTCCAGCACCTCGCCAAGGCCCTTCCAAATCTGAACGCACAGTTCATGTTGTTCCTGGGTGACTTCATCTACGTCGACGTCCCCCGCCGATTCGGCACCGCGCTGGAGGATTACCGACGTCCATACCGCCAAGTCTACGCCTCACCTGATTGGCCAGCTGCTGGACAGAACCTGAGCTGGATCCACGTCATCGACGACCACGAGATCGCGAACGATTTCAGTGACAACTCTGCTGCATCACCTGATATCGATGCTAGGGGTGACGATACCATTTACCAATCTGCCATTGAGCCGTGGTACAACTACCAGGGTTCTGCTAACCCCCCTTTGGCCTCTGAGAGAGGTTTTTATAACAAGCCAAGAGAGTACGCCACGTATTTTGAGTTCACTCAGGGACCAGCTTCTTTCTTCATGCTGGATACTCGCCGCTACCGTGACGCCAATAACCTCCCAGCTAACGCAAAGGGCAAGTCCATGCTCGGCGCCCAGCAGCTTGATGACTTCCTCGCTTGGCTCGAGAAGCCGGTTCCAAGGGGTGTGAAGTGGAAAATTGTGGCGTCCTCCGTGCCATTCACTAAGAACTGGAGAGTTAATGGTATGGATACCTGGGCGGGCTTCCTTGATGAGCGTCAGCGCATTTTGGAGGCTATGTGGGATGTTGGACTCAAGGGCGGTGTCGGAGTCGTTGTGTTGTCTGGTGATCGTCATGAGTTTGCCGCGACCGCCTTCCCGCCGCCAAAGGGTGGTAGGTGGCCGCTGAGTTCGACTGTTCATGAGTACTCGACTAGCCCACTCTCGCAATTCTACCTTCCGGTTCCGAGTTATAGCCAGCAGGACGAGGAAGATGTTATGATTAAGTAAGTTCCACGCGGCCGGTGTCGCCAACTGCGAGGGACTCCCCTTCCCCATCCCCTTAAGTTGTCTCGGGTTGAGCATGTCACTAACATTATTCCAGGTATATACCACAGGGTAACTCTAAGTTCGGCGCCATCACCATTGAGTCCCCAGAGGCAGCCGATCAGTCGATCCTCAAGTATCGTCTCTTCGTCGACGGCAAGGAGAAGTGGGAGAACATTATTTTGTCGCCGCCACAGGAGCATGGTGCTAATAGGGGCAAGGATGCTGTTTGGGGATAAATGTTTAGGAGAAGGAAAAGGAATGGATAGGAGGGATGGAGGGACATGGCGTTGATGAGTGACGAGATATGATAGTGGTTATTCCAGCGAAAAGGAACGGAGTTATCTGTTTCGTAGCGAATGAAGCGATTTGAGCATGATTTGAGCGGTATCGCATTGGAATGGCATTCTGTGATTATCTGTTGTAATCATCACTTTCTGAGGTGTAATTTCATTTGAGCTCGGCGCCAAACTAGTGTTCGGAGGTTTGAACATTGCAGTCGGGTACTAACCGGCTCAACCTGCAATTATCGTTAACCGTCATAGTTCGAAAAACGCTCTTCACTCCACGGTTATAATCGGTTAATAACCAAGACAAGAAAAGACATATTAAACTGGGGTAAATGTCCTGATTAGGATTAGTAAATAATAAATCGAGCTTTCACCTGATTCCAGCGCCGTACCTATTATAGCAGAGCACAGACATGAACATATTGAAAGGCGCCGTAAGCATCTCTTATAGTTGGAGCACATACTGCATAGCGTTTGCTAGCATTCAGCGTGATCGTTGGACGCTCCGAGCGATCGTGCGTTTGACTGAATGAGACGGATGGACGAACGCTTAGAGGCTCGGACTTAGGCTGGACGAACGCTCGAGATCAGTTAGTGCGCGCTCTGAGCGTATAGAGCGTTGGTCGAGCGTTCGTGAGTGGTTCATGACACAAAATGCCTAGCAGGTAAAGCTTAAACAAGGCCAACAGCTTTAAATAGTCCTATTGACTGGTTATACAGGACACAAAATCTTCGTCATAGCTTGAACGTGCCCTAAACCTTGATTCAATTCTTCATAATCAGCTGATCGAGGTAGACTGGGGTCGAAACAAGCTAGTGCTTACCTTATGAGGCTAGTGAACGCTCACATAAGGACGAAAGCTTGAGCGTTCGCTCGAGCGTTACATTCTACGCTCAAACGCTCAGTAACATCTTTGAGCAATAGATCAAAACCTCAGGGCTGCTGAGCGTCCGCTTCAGTAGAGACGGCTGAGGCTGAAATGCTTAACGACCTAAACCGTATCACCTATATCGTCCTCATCCGGCTACAACCTGTCTCAAGCTCAAACCTATCTCGTTATCCTTGAGCCACCCAAACTGAACCGGTTACCACGACGCCAACACTGGGCAAACATCAACTAAGAAGTCTGTCGGCCTCGCCCATGTCCTCGAGGCCGGTGGATGAGAGGATATCGACAAGCTGGGTGGATGAAGTCGTGAGTTCGTTTAGCGATGTGTTGAGGTCGATCAGATCGATGTCCTCAGTTGGCGTTGTCTCGCCTTCCACAGAGTGATTGGTATCTGACAGAAAGTTAGTAATCTGAGCGGGAGTTTGGGACGTCGTATTCAAATCTGAAATTGGCGTTCCGTTAAATGGTTCCTCGGCATCCGTCATTGGGTTTGCGGAGCTGGCGATGTCTTCAGATACGTCCGAAGATGCTGAAAGAGTATCGTCCTCCGAAGTTGGGATGTATTCCACTAAACCTTCATCGGAAGGTTTCAGCGTCCACTCGGACACAAAGACCATATTGTAATTCATCTTCTCTGACAGTATCCGCCGACATTCCGGCATACAAGATTTCTCTAGTGGTTCTACCTGTTTAAACGGGCGAACGAAATCTATCCTTAAAGCTTGAAGACGGGCCTCATTCAAGTCCTCTCTTTCATCATCGCCTCATTTGATTGCGTCCTCTCCATCCGCTTGGCCTGATACGACTTTCAAATTATTAGCATCATCGGCTTCCATGAGGTCTTCAACGTGCTTCTTGAGACCTTCATCACCAACCAGTTCTAGCAATCTCGACATGCGTATTTCCAGGCCAACAGAAGGATCGGCGTAGTTCTCGTCAGTAGGTCTCAGCGCCCAACTCACCTCGATTAGCATGTAGTTCCCTTTAACCCATTTTTCATAGAAAAATCCTTTCTCAAACGGTTTCCTTTCTTTCGTCACGTCTTATAGTCCTCTTTCAAAGCTTGCAAAAGATTTTGATCGAAAACCTCTCGTTCTCCGTCTGCAGCTTTGATGGCAGCTTCACCAGTTTGCAGGGCCCAATGAAGATAAAGAGGAAGCATATCTTCCTCCACATCCAGATCCTCGAACGGTAACGTCCTTGATTTTCCTTGCCTTCTCTTTCTCTAGGTCTTCCTACTCCTTACAGCACCAATACTTCATAACATCCTGATCTAGAGCTTCATACACCAGCCGAGTAACGGAAAACTCAACAGTGGATTCTCCTTCATGCTCCCGCATCCAGTGCTTCGGTGTCTCCTCTGCTTTCTCTTTCCCTGTATCATGCCCTCTACTGCTCGGCAGCATAGTTCCTGCTGCAAGATCAACAGCGTCCTTCGTAATGTTCCAGCTTGAGTGGTGTGCTTTGACTTTAGACAGTTGATCGTTGTTACTCTATCGCTGGTGTAATCCTTCGTGGTAGGTGTCTACAAACCGATTAGTGGTCACTACTAAAGCTCGGTTGTCGAAGGTTGCATTCTTTGTTTATTACAATAACATGATAACTTCAGCCGTGACGACTTTCCATGATCTCCGAAAGGGATTTGAAGGTGTGGTCATACAAATGCGAGGAAAATAGCACGATGCCAGCTTTCCGCTCGCTTACCTCAGCCGCGGTACCTTGATACCTTTGTCCTAAAATAGGCAATAGCCTCGTGGCCATCGCCAGTCCGTAAGTTGGAGCCTCGAGGAGAGCTGCCAGAAGTACTTCCAACAAGTTTGCAGCCTCGATATTCACAAAATGTAAAAGATTCATGGTTTATCTAGTTACAAGCATACGGCCCGTAAACTCTGGGCCGTCTAGATGAAGTACGAGGATACTCTCAGCTAAGCAGTCTATCAACCTCACTAGACTAGTCAAGGCCTGTAGAAGCCAGAATGTTAGTGATTTGGGAGGCCGAACTGGTTGTGTCGATTAATCTCCTCCCTCTGTTCGCAGTCGACGGCGTCTGCCCTTATATAGCCTGATTCGCATCTGCTAGAAGCTCATGGCCTTAATTTCGTGCGAACCTCATTCGCTGGCTTTGCCTCCGTGGTAGGACCACCGCTGTCGGTATGGTCTTCGGGCATGTCGGAGGATATTGAAAGGACATCTTTCGGGATGTATTACACCAAATCTTCATCAGCAGGCCTCAGTGTCCACTCAGACACAAAGACCTTGTTGTAATCCATCTTTTCCGATCGTATGCGCCATGCTGCCGGCACACAAGTCTTTTAGAGTGGTTCTACATGCTTCTCCAAGCGAACAAAATCTATTTTTAAAGCCTGAGGACGGCCTTCATACAAGTCCTCTGCTTCAGTATCTCCAAATTTGGTAGCGTCTTGTGCAACCGCTCGCGTTAAATTATCCTTCTCGAACTTCGCATTTTGTGTTTCCATCAGGGTTTCAATGTGTCTTCTAATACATTTGTCACCAACCATTTCTAACAACTTCGACAAGCGTGTCTCCATGGAAACAGAGGAATCGGCGGAGTCCTTTTCAGTAAGTCTCAGCACCCAGTCCACTTTCATTGGCGGGTAATATACCATGTACACCACTTTTCGTAGGAAAGTCTTTGTCAAGTGGTTCCGCTTCTCTCATCACGTCTCGAAACTCCACTTCCAAAACTTGCAAGAGATCTTGGTAGAAAGCCTATCGTTCTTCATCTGCCACCTTGATTGCAGCTCTTCCAGTGTCTTGCACCCAGTCACGATATTTATAAAGCACATCCCTCCTCATTTCAATATCCTCATACTGCCGCCGAATAGTGACATCCTTAATCCTTTCCGCATCTCTTTCTGCTCATCTTCTCAGCCCTTGCTACACCAAAATTCCATTATCCCAAGGTCCGAAGGTTCGAACGTTAGCCTAACAAATGAGAACTCGGCAGTCGATGGGCCCTCGTGCTCTGGCACCCAATGACTGGGTGTCTCGTCCGCCCTCTCCTTTTCTTTCTTGTCCACCCGCTGTCCGGGCGACCTCTCCCAAAGTCGGCGCTGCTCTTTCCATCGTTCAGTAACAACCGGTTGAGTTGTTTTTGTACTCACTAGTCGGAAGTTTCGTTGTGCGAAGCTGCTGCCAATGACTGGCCAACAACCATCAGCATCATTCGAACATATCTATATAGGTCTACTTACTTTCTTTTGTTTCGTGTTTGATAGTTATCGTTAAACAACAATCTCCGCGGCAAACTCAAGCAATCTGATGAATCGGCATCGATCGATTAGCGACTACCAGCCAATCCGTTGCGATCTCAAGCTTTGCCAGCGAACAGCCTGAGGAAACTTGGTTTGACGCTACCAATCCAAAACCGATCAGCGGTTTCAGAAACCAGAAGAATCGATATTTTGATGAACCTGTATAGGGTAAAAGATGTTGCTGTGAAAGACGATGTGAGCCTTGACAGAACACAGGTGCGGGGATGCTGAGCGGGTGAAGTGCGGTTTTTTTACACCAGCTGAGGTACGAGGATACATGCGGCTTATCCAATCACAATCGACGCCGCGACGTACACAAATCATGAAGCTCTTGAAGAATTTCACAAATTACAGACTTACGCTAGCTCGTTGTAGACAGAGCAAAGTTTGACACACTACGCTTTCAACAGCCAAACTCCAATCCTATGTCCCTATGAGCGAAGCGTTCACCAACTATGAGCATATCCTCTGGGAACGCCGTACTAACCACCTACACCATCAACGAATCAAACCCCACTCTCATTGACTGCCTTCCAGTACCGCCTTTTCCCCCATCAACAGGCGCCTACTCGTCGTCATTATTCTCCTCATACGGCTTCAAAGTCTTACTCCCCACCTCCCCCCAGTTAGTACTCAATGTCGTCCCCCCACTCTCCATAAAACTCTTCATCATCGCCCGTCTCGTCTCGTCATCCCCCCCCTTATAAATCTTCTTAAAGAACCCTGTCAGCTGGTCACCCTCCTCATCAAGATCGTCGTCATCGTCGCCGCCTCCAAGCTGCTCTTTTTTCAACTGCGGGTTAGCCGCTGCTGCCGCCGCACGCTCCTTAGCTAATTCTTCCTTGACGAGAGCGTCCCAGTTCTTGGTGCCGTGCTTGGAGGAAGTTGGATGAGCTGCGGGTTTTGCCTCTACGTTAGATGACATGATGGCAGGTGCTGACGCAGCGGTATTAGAATTTGTAGATGGTGCGGTATCCTTAGATTCCTCCAGACCCTTCCAGTGTCCTCCGATTACTTTGGTGAGCTTAAGCTCTAATTTGTGTGGTGTGATGTTGTAGCTACTCTCCGCTGCATTAACAGTCCCATGTGGTGGGTCGAGGATAAAAGTGTATGGCTCAGTAGAGGTTGGGAATGAAACTCTGATGCAGTTGCTTTGGATGTTGACTTGAACGTCCTCTTTTGGGATGGCTTTGGCGAGGAAGGAGAGATAGACGGTCGTCGCGTTCTGGTACCAATCTATGCGGACCTTATCCTTGGGTGTTTGCTGAATCGTTGGCTTTGATGATGGTGCTGGTGCTGGTGTTACTTGCTTGGGTGCCGCCGCTTGCGGAACAACAGTATCCTTCTTCAACTCTACTCCATTAGGTTGTGGCCGTGCCGCATGCTCTTCGCCCTTACCCTTGTCCTCAGTCGCCACCTGCACAGCCAGCTTCTGTGGGCCACCCAGAGCTGCCTTCACCGTCTCCAACACATCGTTACCTGGACACTCCTGCACAGTGCACTTGCTCTTCTCATCCCCCTCCAACAAAGCCTCATACTTCGTCTTCACCATCTCCACCCAACTCCCCAACCCCTTCTCCTTCGGATTACACTGCCTCGTCCAGTTAAAGCACAACCTTGCATCTCCATATCTCTCCAACATATACAGCGCAATGCCTCTGCGCAATTGCCCTTGTCCAATCAGCTCTCTCTTCCCGCGGGTGCGTGCGGTGAGAATAGCAGCCTCGGCATCGAGGAGGGAGAGTTCTAATTGCTTGGTGCGCTGGTACGCGATGGAACGCTGAATGAGCCAGATTGGTGAAAGGGACTCTTTAAGTGCGAGAGTATACTGTGAAATGGCTTCGGTATAGTTCTTCGCATCCATGGCGGCGGAGCCGCAGGCGGCTTGTGAAGTCATGTCTTGGGTTGCTTCTTTCTGGTGCTTTGATGTGCTCTTTGTCGGCAGGTTGCGTGAGGAGAAGTCCTATTGATTAGGGCCGATATAAGGAGGTTACGAACTCTAAATAGCTCGCGCTAAGGGCACAGTTTAAAACTATAGTATGAGAGTTGGTGTGAACTAAGTTTCTCAAAATGAGTTTCGTAGATGTTGCACTTGATGGCATAGAAGCTACCAGAGCTGTCGCCGTAGCCTTGCGGATTATGCTAGGCCACACCGCCTTTCTGCCCGCAGCTGCCAACCAGATTCGAAACAACGCAAGTACTTTACCGTATTAGCGCGCTTAACGAGAAACGCTAGCTCATATGCTCCATAGCCGTCTCACTGGCTTCGAACCTCATCCATCTATAACTCCCCCGTGTTCCAACTTGCAGAGTAAGCTGTAAACAAGCACGTCTCGCTCCAGATTCATTCCCAGCCGCCTCATCTCTGAAGCACTGGATCTTGAGACCCTAACTCTCCAACCATCACCTTAAAACACCGCATCGATGAGCAATTCACCATCACCAACACCTCAAGTCGCCAAAACGACTCTAGGACCACAAGCCACTGTTGGAAACCAGCTCCCAAACTCTCTCTCCGCCTCTGAAGACAACTCTGTACCAAATGACTTCTAAAAATGCAGCGCCTTAGCCGCCGGCCTCGGAACCAACGACAACGGCCGCCCAGCTAAGCTTAGAGCTTTGAGGGTGTGGCCCTGGTGCAGAGTATAAAAGTGAGGTGCAACTGCTTAGAACGCGGAACACCATTAGCGGATGCTAATCGGTTAAAAGAAGTCACCCAGTCCTGGCAACTTATCAAAAGCTTACCATCATGTCTTCCACAGCACTCAAGGGAGTCAAGATCTTCCAGTATTTCCCTGGGCTTCCTGTCGAGCTGCAACTAATGGTATGAGAAGAGGCCTTCTCAGACTCGAGGTACCATATTCTTCGATAAGTACGTGAGAACGTCAAGTTGCAGCCGCTCATTCTCATCTCTTCACTGTTCATCGTCCGTCACCTATCACGGCAATGCCCAACATCCATTCCAAGCTGGGATTACTACAGCCGGAGGTACCTTGAATACGAGACGTTCTCTCTCTACTCAATTGCGCCCCTCACTGCGAACTCCCAGTGGAGGAAAACTTCTCTCAGCTACCAACCCGTAAGCTTCGCTGCCGCCACATCTTATCCGCGCCTGTTGCGTACAATGTTTGCCTGCCACTTTGCAGTGGGGCAGTGTTGGCGACCCTGTCGAGGAGAACGCATTTTGTAGAACAACATAGGAGCTTTTACAATAGCAAAGCAACTGGTAGTTATTCATAGTGGGTGCTGTCCAACCCGTCAGTCTAAATGCGAGATATTATCTCGCAGATGATTCTGTTTGTCTAAGACATTGCATCGCTTCCACAACGACTGCCTACTGTGAGAGGACTACTTTAAGAACTTGTCTACCCCACACCGGCCACGAAGTTCTAATAAATTATCAACAACTTTTCTTGGGCGGCTCGAGTTGAACCCTCCGCCTCCGTGTCAATAACAGCCCTCACAACTTTCTCTTCGGCCGCCTCCCGATCAAGCTCCAACTATGATATGGGACGAGGCTTTCACAACCTGGCAACACAGCGTGCTCACACCACCCTCTACCTCCTCCAAAAAAGCATCTATTTGGGACTTAACCCGATACTCGAAACCCTATTCTTTACCTGCCGACCCTCTCGGCTATGCACATCTGCTATCCTTCGCCGTGGCAATGATAATAACAACTGCTAGATTTCCACAAGCTTCTTATACGGATTGCGAAAGCCTTCAAAACAGTGAGAGGTGCTTCATAAAGAGAAGAGTTTGTTCTTCTACTGCGGCGTTTGCTTTGGAGGTGATGCCTCTTGTTTACCAGAACGACGCATCGAAACATCAACCTTGGAGTATCGATGCTGCTCTAAAAATTCCAACTCGCATGTCGGCCTTGAACCAGGAAGAATGTGCGCTCAAGCAGTTAACCAGTTGGTACAAAATACTCCAGGAGTCCAGAATGAGGGGGAACATCTTCGGAGATACGGATGCCTGCGTCGAGTCCACCGTAAATATCTTGAACTTCGAATCTGTTACATAAAATTTTGTCGCAAGTCCATAATGTCATCCACAACGCCTGCATCCTTCCCTCTCTTTCCTCTTCTGCCCATCGAGCTCCACCTCATGATCTGGGACATCGTCTTTACAACCTAGGTGCAGCACCTTTCCGCAAACAATGGTGGAGCGCATCCTAGTTCCTCTCGGCCTTCTCTTCACCCGCTGCCAGACGGGCGCCTCGCCCGTCTATTAGCTCCATCGATTCTGCACTGCGGAAGCGCGCTGCACAGGTTTCACAACATAAAGCCTTCGTCGCCTCCTATATTCATGCTTTTTTCCCACAGAGTGATGGAGCGAGCATTATTTCGGCCCAGGAAGTATCCCAATCTGCTACGCTTACGTCTCTTCTTCCCTGCCTTGGGCGTTCGACTGTTATCGGCATGTTAGGGTAAAAACGATTGCAGATTAATCGGTTGAAGGCTATGGGCCGCCGAGGGCATGTTGACGGATAATAATTGGTTTACCGGCGGGCGTAGCCAGCGGGACAAATTTCGAAGTATCTCAAATCCGCAGGCTATAACCGGTCAACAGCTAAGACTGTCAATAATAGCTAGGCAGGAATGATGTTGTTGTTGAGCTCAGCGGGCCAACCTTTCACGTCGGCACGGTCGGTGTGGAGTTATACTTGTTCCATCGTAATGGTATGATTGAAATCCGGGCTAGTGCTTGATGCTTCATTACTAGAATGCTAAATCTATGGTGTCAAAGGCCTGTCTCGCCGCTATAACGCCACCCACCAGCAGACATGAATCGGAATTCGTCGCTGATGCGTGCTTCGTATGCTAACCTCTAGGCCCCACTATCACTTTGGAGTGAGTAGTGATATTGCGTCGCTACTCAATATCGCTACTCAACTCCATCAAACTATCATCCACCACATCCTCCCTAACCAGCACCCCCCTCCCTCCTCTCATACCCACCGCTCCGTTCCTCCCCTTTCCCATTCCCTGCCAAGCTTCTCTCTTCTTCTCCTCCAACCTCATCTCCCAATTCTCCATGTCATTATCCAGACCCTGCACCCCAAAATCACCCCCCATCCCAACTTCGGCCGCCTCCTCGAGCGCCTTATTCAACAACTCCGTCCCAACAGCATCCTGCGGACTGATCCCCAGCGCCTCATGAAACGCGCTCACCGCCTCCATCGGCTCCCCCATCTCCATTAACACCAATCCTTTCGCACAAAAAACCTGCGCATCCTTCCCTCCCAATCTAAGCACCTCCTCAAACTCCTCCAGTGCTTCAGTCCACTTCTTCTGCCGCCTGTATGTATGTCCCAAATTACATCTAGTGGAGACCCACGCCGCTGGGTCACTGTCGATTTCGTCAGCGATGAGCAAAGCCTGGGTGAACATATCCACAGCTTTAGGGAGCTGCTCATTATTGTACGCCACCACCCCCATTTCGTTCAAAAGCAGCGGATCACGATCACACAGCTCATAAGCAGTTCTCAAAAACTCCTCCGCAATTCCCAACTGCCCGAGCAACAAATTCTGCATCCCAAGATACAACTGCGGCAAATGCGTCCCCTGAAAAAGTCTCGCAGCTGTTGAGTACGCAGAGATAGCCTGATCGTGCTCACCCTCCGCCGCAAAGGTGTGCGCGAATCCGATCCACGCGGGGCCGAAGTGCGGATCCATCATACTCGCTTTGGAGAAGTAGCGGCGCGCCTCGGCGATGCGTTTAGTGAGGAGATAATACGTGCCGATGGCGAGCCATGTGCAGGGCTCAGAGGGATAGGTGTCGGCTAGGTCGTGGGAGATGAGGAATAGTGCGTTTGTCTCGTGCAGGGCGTAGAGGGAACTGAGGTGGAGGGGGTAAAGCGCGAAGTTGTATTTGTCTGTCAGGAGGATGGAGGAGGTTATGGCTAGGGCTTCTTGGAACCGGCACTGGGTGTACAGGAGCGAGGCTTTGGAGAGGAGGAGGTCGGGGTTGGTGGAGAGGTTGTAGTGTGTGCTTAGGGACTCGGTGGCCGTGATGAAGGTTGAGGGATTTTTGTACTTGGAAAGGCGGGTCGTGTAGAGCATTTTGGTGAATTCGGAGGCTTCTTGTGATGCCGCTGGGTCGGCGGTGGTTATGCTGTCAAAGTCGAGGGAGTCGAGAAATGCCCATTCTTCTTCGGGGGAGAGGAGGCAGTTCTTCATGAGCTGTTCAAAGGCCTCGTAGCATTGCACGTCTATACTCACTGCGTCCTTGTAGCACTCTTTCGCTCTGTCGAAGGCATTCTGCTTCGCGTAGCACATCCCTCGTAAGTAGCACATTGAAGCTTCGTATTTGATGTCGGATATCTCTTGGTCTAGCTCGGTTTGGTCTCTCCTCGATGACTTCGTTGACGCTTTGCTATGTGTCCGTACGTGTCCCATGGTGTGTATCCTCTTCCTGTTTCCCCATGCCCCTATCAAGTGCTTTGGGTTAGTGTCACCTAGTATGTTGAGTGCTTCGTCGAATCTGTTCTGCTTGATCAAGCAGTGTGCGGAGAGGTATCTGCATGATGGACTGCGAGAGACGAGGTCGTGCTTGTCTAAGAAGCTTTGAGCGCGAGTGTAGTTTCCGCTCGAGAAGTGTACTTGAGCAAGCCAGAAGGCATCTTTATCGTTTTCTACTCTATGTGAGCTGAGGTCATCGTCAAATGCGAAACATCCTTACGTGTAATAGCAAGCAGCTTGTCGCCAATAAATATGGCGGAATCGAACTGATGCTTATTCAGGGCATCCTGGCGCCATTCCCTAAGAAAAGACTCCATAACAAACTCCTTGGGTATCTAGACGCCGTGATGCAACGAAGGAAAGAAATCGAGTAGAAAAAGAATGAAGCGCTTGTTTGTGGTGTTGTTGAATGCGACAGCTGGTTGTGTTTACTTCCAGAGCTTAAGGCTAGAAGGCGCGTCAGTGGGACGGATCAGTTGTGCAAGGCTGTGGCTTATCAGAGATTATGCCGAGTTCTGGTATCCTTATCGCCACTACCTAACCTCATCTAAACCACACGGCTGTAGCCTTCCCAGTACATCGTCAACAATAAGTCACCTCGCAGTTCGCAAATTAGCCCTGCTTCTATTCACCAGACAGCCAAGCATGCCATTTTGAAGTAAACCTGAAGATTGCAGTCCATATACCAGTCTTAAACAACGCACACCACTTTAACCCACCATGTCCGAACGTAAAGTCCTCTCGAAATACTATCCACCAGACTTCGACCCATCGAAGATCACACGCACGCGCAAGCCAAAGAATGCCGGTCCGAAAGTCCAAACCGTGCGCCTGATGGCCCCCTTTCCCATGAAATGCATACCCTGCGGCGAATACATTTACAAAGGACGCAAATTCAATGCACGCAAGGAAACCACGGACGAAAAATACCTAAACATCCCCATCTACCGCTTCTACATCCGCTGCACGCGATGCAGTGGTGAGATTACTTTTAAGACGGATCCGAAGAATATGGATTATGAGTGTGAACGCGGTGCCAAAAGGAATTTCGAGCCTTGGAGGATTGGAAGCGGCAAGGAGGAGACGGATGAGGAGCGGCTGGAGCGGGTAGAGAGGGAGGAGGAGGAGGGGAACGCGATGGTGGAGTTGGAGATGAAGACTGTCGACGCCAAACGCGAAATGGCTGTCGCAGACGCACTTGACGAAATCAGAACCAGGAATGCCAGATTCGAGAGGCTGGACAAAGACGCTGTGGAGAGCGGAGTCAAGGCGCCGACTGTTGACGAGGAGAGGGAGAGGCAGGATAGGGAGGATGAGGAGGCGGCGAGGAGGGCTTTCATGAGGAGGCAGGAGGCGCTGGAGGAGGTCATTGAGGATGATGATGTTTCGTGGGGTCCTACAGCGTCTTCAGCGCCTGCTGCAGCACCACAGACCAATACCGATGGTGCTTCTGCAGCGCAACCCTCCATATCAACCGCAGAGTCAAGGAGAGAAGATGCCATCGCCATGCCCCCCCCTCCTGCGCCATTCAAGCGGGTAGTAAAGAAGAAAAAAGACCTCTCAGCAGCATTAGGCATCAAAAAGAAGCCGTCACTGGTCTGAGGTGACGTAGGCGAATTCATTGTTCATGAGTTAGCGAAGATACCGCGAATGGATGTCTTGGCTAACGCAGAATTACATTATTGCAGAATACAGTCTTCATGATTATTGTCCTATCCTCTAACCAGTTGCCCAGCTGTTGCACGTTTCCACTCATCACAAAACAGCAAAAAAGGCCTCGGCAGCCCGGAACTCGCATCAGGTACCTCGATGATGAGTAAGCGGGTTCTGGCGTACTGTGCAACCGGCTACCCCGCGCCAAGGGTAGCTGGCTGCATCGTCGTTCTGGCGCTATGGAGTGTTTTTTTATCAGTCAAAGTAGTTAGTCTGCCCGAAGAGGGCGAAAGTGGAGTATTTCAGCGTGGTGAAGAAGCTGGAACCGCTGCATACGATGTTTAATCCGGAGGTATCGGAGCGCTGTGACTATGATGTTAATGGGGAGATGTGGAGGTTGCGGGCCGTGGATGTGGACGAAGGGGGGCCTGGGGAGGGGATGATGGTAGTTGATAGGCACCAATTGCTTGCGAGGCAAGAGGGGATATTTTGAGGCTGGATGCCGTGGCGGTGGATGGAAGCCCGGTTGTGGAGTCAGACATAGAGAAGCCGGTTGGCGGTTTGCGCAAATGTTGACAATGAAAGGTGAAGATGAAATGAAGACGAAGAAGAGATTGAGAACCATTTGAAAATCTGAAATCTAAATCGTGGTAGTTTCGGGCAAACCGATTAACAAGCGAAGCGGCCGCTGGTGCTGCTTTCTATGTAAGGTAACCAAGTAGTAGCCTTGACCTGCTCCTTCCCAAGATGGTGTTGTCCCATCCGCGCGCTTCACTGCCGCGATAGACGGCCAGCTCAGACATCACGAGGCCAACCGATTCGCATAGTATTTATGGACGACCACAATCAACTCACCAAAACTTGTGGTGATTTTGTTACAAGTTGACGTCGTAACTTGCAAATCGGTTGGCAATAGGGCACTAGAATCTAGGCAGGACCGACGCATAACAAGAATGTCTGCATTGCCTAACAACAGATACTATACACATAATGAAATCCAGGTATCACGCTAAAAACGAACCATTTTCCACCAAGCACTTACGCCCCTTTCCTTTCCAACGCATCGTTCACACATCCCAACCATCAGTCCCGCTGCGTCGTAACGACAGTCGTCCTCCTTATCCCATATCCATACACAAAATCCGCGTTCTGCTCTTCCTCGCGTCCATTCACACTTTCGTCCCCACCTTTCACATAAGTCGTCGTGCCCATCGCCAGCTGCCCCCGATCCATCTGCACCTGTCTCTCAGTATCATTCCTCGAGTAGCTATGTCCGCTATGCTCTTGGGTGACAGCAAGACCCGGCGTCTTCATCTCCAGCTCCTCCGAACTGCTATTCGAATTCCCGTGCGCCATCCCGATCTCCTCATCTATCGTCATCGGCCCCTTGCGGCTGTCGGACCTCACGTACCCCACCTGCCGGGGTGTTTTGATACCACCATTCCCTGATGGCCAGCCAGAGCGAGAACGCGAGCGGTCGAATGTTCCGCCTCCAGATATGGTGTGAGAGTGTGACGCGTAAGAGGAGCCTCTGAAGAAGGACTGGTGCATAAGTGGACGGAGCGTTGCGGTGGCGATACATGTAATACTGATTCCGACCTCACAAACGGACCATATTGCGAGATCGGAGGTGACATAGAGGAATTCGGAAAGGTCGCCGTTCAGGCCGGAGAGGTAGGGGACGCGGATGAATGTTGTGATCGATGCTCTGATTTCTATTAGTCTGTGGTTGCTTCAGGCAGAATGAGGTGGGAAGGAATGTGGGAGATAAGGGACATACAAACACCACAAACTCAACACGGCCATAACACTAAACTTCGTCCGCCGATTCAACTGCAACTTCGCAACCATAAACAGCGGGACAATGCAAAGCGCAAAATCCACGGCGCACGTAATGGCACTATACGCATAGGCACAATTGGTGGTGATGTTGCGACTCAAACACTTCCCCTTTGTGTTCCCAAAAATGTCGTACTGTCTCCAAAAGTAGTCCACCGGCCAACATTGGAAGATGAATTGCAGGATGACGTAAGCAGAGATGACTACGCTGCAGACTATGATGCAATAGACTACGATGCGGATTCGGCGCTGAGTCGCGATGCGCAGGAGGAATATGCCCATCGAGAGCTTAAGGAGCATGCCGGCCATGAGGTAGAAGAGTTCGGCGAGCCACCACCACTAAAGGCTGTTAGACCGATGACGGGGAGAGGGAAGAACAAGGAGACCAACCAGGACCGCGGACGGTGCGTTTTCGTATGTGTTTGGAATATCTGCCGTCTTCTTCCCCATCCCATACTTAACGTCTATAAATACCGAAATACACATCCATGTGAAGAATAACTGTTGACTCTCAGTACTCTGTCCTCCCCAAACCTTCTGCTTCGAAGGTCCACTTCCATACTACTTCTCGTGGCACTGATCGAGCGGACTTACCTGTGCAGCAAAAGCCAAATAATCATCACTCCCCACCTGCTTCACGATAATCGCTCTAGAATAAAACCGCATCATCGTAAAGATCATCGATATCGCCAACATCAAGCCCGCCACAGCCACTAACTCAGGACCTCTATCTTGCGCCGCCATGATGGCGTTTCGCTCGCTGCGGAGCCGTTTCTTGTGCCGTCGTCCTCTATGCGCCGACAGAGGTGATGGGTGGTCTATTCAATGTCTTTGGAGATCCACGATGTCGTAAAATAGAATAATGAAAGCAAGGAATGTGATGAGTTGGACGAGGAGTAGTCTCCGTTGCAGTGGTATCGAAAAGCTGTAACTGAAGACCAAAGTGACAGCGGAAGCGGGTCGGACTAAGAATACTCTAAGTGAGCACGGATGGAAAGAAGTAGACTGTTTTGGGTCGCCAATCTCAACATGTCTAAAATGTAAGAACTAGGATACCCGGAATGGCGGGGTGAAGGGCACCATAAGATCGTTACCCGACTTGGGACGCCTTGGTCGGGTGTGGAGGAGGAGGAGCGCATTGAGCCCGTTGTCCGATGCAGATGTTTGACCCTGCAGCTTGCGTCCGTGGCCGTCGACCCAGAGGTGAGCAAGTCTATTCCCAGCGAGGTCGCTTCCCATGGCCAACCATAACCTGGGTGTTCTGATGCTGAAGGAGCTAGTACTCATAGCTAGTGCTCATAGCTCGTGATCCTAGCTCGTGATCCTAGCTCGTGATCCTAGCTCGTGATCCTAGCTCGTGAAATGAGGCAGTTTTCCGAAAGGCGGAGTGTCGTTCCTGAAGCTAGTGCGAGCTAGAGCAGGAGTGTTGAGGGGAGCAGAGTCGATGGCCAGGGCATCGTGGTCTCCCAACCACGCCCCAGTTGTCTCGCTGTCAACTCCACAATTGGGAGATCCAAACCCGCTAAACCAAACCACCGTACGAACCAAAACCCAACCATCTGGGACGATAGGTCGAAGTCAAGAGAAAAAGACTACATTGTGGAAAGAAAGAAATAAGTTTCAAGGTGTTGGGCGGAAGAAAATCGTGGCTGCCAACCCAACAAGCCACCTCCGTGGATATAACCAGGGAAGGGCATGGCCAGTCCATGTGAAACCGTAGAGTGTAACGAGTTCCCTGCTCATCTGGAATCCTCCGTCCAAAGGTCGAGAGAGGTGCTCCGACGAGCGCAAAGGACCAGGGTTCTGTGGCGGCCAAGCAAAGCCACCAAGAGCGGGAAACTTCCAAACCGCGACGGTATTTCCCGAAGAAACATAGCACGAGACAAGCAACATCAAGAGATGATGAAGATGATGAAGATGATGGAGATGATGGAGATGATGGAGATGATGGAGATGATGGAGATGCTCGAGATGATGGAGATGATGGAGATGCTTGGAACTGTTAGGTACAGGAACGCGATGGGAAAGTGGGAAATTATCATGTGGGAAATTAACAAGTAGGAAATTAACAAGTGAGAAAGTAACAAGTGGGAAATTAACATGTGGAAAATTAACATGTGGAAAATTAACATGTCTAAATAGAGGCATACACTGTTGGTGGCCAGTCGAGATAACCCTTATTAGGCAGCTGGGAATCGTAAGATGTGGTGAGATAGCCTTTATCGGGCATCTGGGAGTCGTAAGGTGTGAGATAACCGTTATCGGGCATCTGGACGTCGCAATATGTGGTAGTCCCTAAAGATGTCCGCGTGTAGCGTATTCGCGCAAGCTTCGGCGTTAGTAACGACTTGGTAACGACTTGGTAACGGTTTGGTAACGGCTTAGTAACGGCTTGGTGACGGCTTGGTTTGCGCAGAGCCGTCTAGACTTCTTCAAATACTCGACAAGAACCTGAGCCTGTGAGTCGTCAAGACCGTTCTCAACGGCTCAATTTTCAGACGTTGCATGCGTCTTCGCAACCTTTACACGCCGCGTACGTTTCGTGCCTGAAATCCCACATCGGCATCGCCCCTTAGAGGTCAGCGTGAAGCCAAGGTTGCATCCTCTTGGGGGTGAACCGGCAGGGTTGTGATTGGGGATGGTTCGCGGAATATCCTCTTCTCCGGTGTTGTGAAGCGAGGCAGGCGACAAACTTGGTTCCCCACACCGTTGTAGTGCTGCAACCACTTTGTGACCACTTTGTGACCACTTTGCGACCACTTTGCGACTACTTTACTTGAGACGGCCATGGGACGCCACGCTTCCAGTGGAAATTCATATGAAAACCAGTTGGCAGCTTCTGGCAATGAATGAGCTAGGGCGCTTATGAGATGTCGGCATTTATAGGGCCATAGAGATCTTACTTCCAGAAAAGTGGTCTTGCCCCAGATATCACCAGTGCGCCAAGTAGTTACAGGTGGCAGACCATGCCTAATTTCGCTGGCGTTGTTCTTGGCAGCGGTTTAGTGAATTTCTTCGGCAACGTCTAGTTGTTGCCATCTCTCCATTTCATGCCGAGCGCAAGTCTGGACCGACGGCTCTTAACTTTGCCTCCGGCGAGTTCTCCATACGCTAGACCGGCAAGATAGGCATCTCGCTCTTATGCGGCATACAGATGGGAAGCGAAAACACCAGAAGTTTGGCGTGCTGCCGACCTTTCCGACACATTCCATAGAGCCCTCTGCGTCCTCGTGAGCTCAATAAGCATATCTAGAGCGCATGTAAGTCAAGCACTGGTAAATCACGCACTTGTAAGTCAAGCAGAGCGCTGGTAAGTCAAGCAGAGCGCTGGTAAGTCAAGCACTGGTAAATCAAGCACTGGTAAGTCAAGCACTGGTAAGTCGAGCGCTGGCAATGAAAGCCGTTTTTTGGTGTTAAACCACTATGCAATTCATTCGTCAACAACAAATCTTGTGTTCTTGTCATAGATGTCTTGGTCCACGCCTATTACTCTTTGGTGCGCGTTTGATGCGCAGAACCGACGTCACATTCTTGGCCTTCTCTCCACTCCAGTGCCGACTTCCATACTGTATATCCACCAATTTTTCAAAATTCTCGGCGAGACCTCGATAGACCTAAAAGCCTTTCGCATCTTCCATACAACATGAAGTTCCTCCTGTCAATACCTGGTAAATCTGTCAGAATATCTCTTACGAGACCACCTTGAAATACAAGCTAAGCGCTGTCGCCGAGCCGCCACCGAGCGCTACATCTGCCGCCCTACAACCATCGGAATCCCCGAACTGTCAAATCAAAGCGGACGGTGGAAGTGCCACACAACTGTCAAGCTGTCCCGCGCTAAGGGCCCGAATCGTCTCAATGACGTCCGCATACGCAACCTCTGAAAACGGGAGATACGACGACCAACCCACACCCTTCTTCCACCACGTGATGTTTGCTCGTTCCCTGACACCAGAGAAGTCTGAAGCCATTGATGCCGTCTACGCGGACCGAAATGGGCGGCTCACTGAGTCGGAGGGGAGGGGTATGTCTAGACAGCATAGTGATAGCCCGAAGTGGCAACCCCGTTCTAGCATCTCACATACCACCATTGACGCACACACTAGCGGCGCACAGCATACGCCATCAGCCAGTTCGTCTACAACACAGATGTCGAGAAGCAGCAATATTGAGAATCCTAATGATCCGCCACCTGGACCGCCGGCGCACGGACATAGTGCAGGCGGTGCGCCGAATGGGGGGGATCAGAGGTTTGGCAATGTGACGACGACGCCGAATCAGGGAAAGGGACAGGATGCGCCGCCGCGAGATATGGAGGCTGAGAAACTGGCTGGAGAACCGGAAGGGTGGCGGCGAATAGTGAGAAATTTTACGACGCCTTGGTTTACGGTGAATATGGCCACTGGGTTGATATCCATCCTTCTTTATCGAGTCCCTCAGCCGTACAATGCGAGGTGGCTGCGCATCCTAGGCATTATAGTGTTTATTCTGAATTTGGTATTGTTCATCATCTTCAGCGCGATATCCACCGTCCGCTTTATACTGTTTCCAAAGGTTATTGGAAAGGTGGCTAGGTGTGAGAAGGAGAGTCTCTTTCTGGGAGCATATGTCATGGGCCTGGCAACGCTGGTCAACATGTTTGTATACGTGTGTGTGGAAGGCGGTGGATGGGGGCCATGGGCGCTAAACTTTGCGTGGGCGTGGTTCTTCATTTGTGCCGCGCTGTCGTTTGGGAGTGCTTGCGCGGTGCCGTTTTTGATGTAGGTCTGCTTTTGCACCCTTCACGAAGTTGCCAAAAATGGTGCACAATCCATTGTGTATCACCATTGTGCGTCGTCGAGACAAGTGTCACTGTCTTTATTACACACTATATTCCTGGGCCGAGATCTAATCAGTCACAGGATAACACTCCACACCCACGAACTCCCAACCATGACCGGCGCCTGGCTGATGCCTGTCCTTCCCCCCGTCGTCGTCTCCGGCACCGGCGCCATCGTGGCCACCGCTCTCGCCAACTCCCCGCACCACCCTCCGACCCACGCCTTGTGGACCATCCTCATCTCCTACTTCCTATGGGGTGCCGGCATCCCACTCGCCTTCGGCCTCGCCGCCATCCTCCTCGCTCGCCTGACGCTCCATCGCCAGCTGCCAGGCACCGATATAGTGAGCATGCTGATCCCCGTCGGACCCTTGGGGACCGGTGGCTTCGCAATCCAGACTCTTGGGAAGGTGTCCCGAACGACGTTTGCGGCTACGGGTGTACTGCTCGGACAGACCTCGGGCGACTTCCTCTACACGTTTGGCTCCATCATCGCGCTAGTAATGTGGGGCTACGGCATCGTCTGGCTCACCCTCGCCGTCTCCTCCATGCTCTACCAGCGCAAATTCCCCTTCAACATGGGATGGTGGTCCTTCGTCTTCCCATTAGGAGTGTTTACGTTGAGCACGTATACGCTTGGTGCGGAGCTGCCGAGTCAGTTTTTTAAGATTGTGGGGATTGTGTTTATGGTGATACTGGTGTGCCTGTGGATCTTTGTTGCGAGCGATCAGATTAGGCATACAGTGAACGGGGATGTGTTTCAGGCGCCGTGGCTGATGAAAGAGTTGCCGAGGGTGAGGGACCAGAGGGAGAAGAATCGGCAGGGGAGGGAGGACGTATAATTGACAGATCTTGGACGTTTTTTGGGGCATTAGAGATAGCACATAGATTCACCATATTCGGATTTAGTTTACCTACTTGAGCTTCTTGTCTCATCACTCTGGTGCGTCTGGCGCGATGGCGGCTGTTAATGCGGGAGCTTGCTGCTTCCTGCAAAAGGCGGCAATCGGTTGGCGATATAGATGTTAGATCGTTGCGGATGACGGCAAGTGTCCAGCCGTTGAAGAGCACAGATTAATTCTGGCCATGGAAGAAAATGGCTGTATTAAAAAACTTCTATTATAGATACCATCAACATAGGGGTTGTCTGAGCGGTGGTTCTTAGGCTTGTGGGCTGGTGTAAAACACTTGGTTCTTACAGCGGAACAGCGTCCGATTCTTTGATAAATTTGCACAACACAAAGGGGAGCGACATCTACGACATCTGCAAACTCGCCGTTATCGCTGAGCAGCACTGGTTCCAGGCTTGCCTCTGAACAGGTCTTTGCCGTTGCTTTGACGAGCTTCAAGAAGCAACGCCAAAGCCTCTGAGACCGGTCATCCTCTCACGATCCCTCCGCTCATCATCCGCAGTCCTCTCATCAACGCGCTGATCCCATCCTTGCTCAACACGGATTCCCCTGCCCTTCTCTACCTTTATCTCGGGGCTGTCGCTCGCGAGACTATTCCTACTCTTCCAATTCTCATCAGTCTCATCGTCAAGCATGATACTATCGTGCCTGAGACTTCTCATCCTCACGCTCTGAATCTTGCTAACGCCTTTCCCAGTTTGACCCGTGCCACTTCCGACACCCATAAACGGCGCAGAGACGTACGGCGTTCTTGAAGCCTTGGAGCTCTCGATCTTTGCTCTGATGAAGATGGCGAAAGATGGAAGGCATCCAACGATGATGGCAATGCCACACTCAACCGCAGCCCAAAACATCAGCCAGGTAGTGGAAACCTGCCCGCTGCTGATGGAGCCGTAGAGGGAGACGGAGCGCACGATAGCAGCGACCATAGTGATTATGCCGACGAGGAAGACGAAGCCGATTGAGATTTTTTCGACAGTGGTGATATGGAGCTTGAGCAGCACACGAATCGGAATCGCCATAACTACAGGGTACTTAGCTGCTGGTCACCCGCGCACTGTAAATGCGGACATATGAAGGGAGAAGTGGTCGGTCTAATGCAGTAACGACGATCTTGATTACGACGCATGGATCGACAGATCTCAAAAACCGCTTATCTCATGCGCAGCACTCCACTGGTAGTACAATTGGGGGTTGGATGTTCAGGGTTGTCCTGGCTCCATATAAACATCCCAAAGAGGGTTGCGTAAGATGCTTGGAGTCGCGACGAATTGACTGCGGGCCAAGCTCTATCCAAAATGAAATTCCGCATTCGGCTGCAGCGGGAGTGTTGCCGCCGCAAGACCTGTGCAACAAGATGCGGTCGAAGCATAAGGCAGCCCAGACCTCACATCGAGTTCTCTGTCAAGAAGCGACAAGGATAGCGACGAAGAATCAAAGGACTTACTCAAGAGGTCTGTAAGTAGGTCCACGGCCAGCGCGAACCACATACTAATTGCTTTTGCTTTGGTATCTCTCTCGGTGAAACATTGACCTGTTAAAATGTTAGCGGAGCCGCATTTGTTTCTACCAGTACGATCGAGGCGAGATTGACGAGATGTGCTGCCAGAAACTATTGCTGACGATGTCGTTGTCAAAAACGACATGTCGCCCATGCTTTCCCGCCGCGCCACCAACCAACAACATTGGCATCATCCAACAAAACGCGGAGAATTTGGACCCCGCAACCACGCGATCGTGGGACTTGAACGACACGGCACATCTTAGATCCCCCGGCAGTTATAAAATATGAGATGTGAGATATAACATACCGACGCTGAACCAAGCGGACATGCTCGAACAACTCGTAAAGTTTGTAATGACGGCAGCGATGAATGTAAGGACGGTAAAAACGAGTACCGCCCACCAAATCCTCTCATAAACCTGAATGCCTTCCGTCAAGCGACGGAACATGAACAGCAAACTCCACTTCACAGCCCAAAGCGTAAGCCAGAATAATATCTGCACCGAGAAGAAGTACTTCATAAGCATAATAATCAGCGGTTCAACTTGGGCCATTGTCAACTCCCCGTTCAACACCTTCGGCATCATCTCTGGCAACCCATAAAAGATCGGTATGATCTTTAGGTATAGTATGGTCATCGCAATGTGAGATATGAGGGCGAGGTAAATGAATATGTCCTCGGCTGCGAGTGGAACGCGACGAAGCTTGAGGTAGCGTGCGCCCGTACGGACTACAACGAAGATGGATGCGACGACTAAGCATACTACAAGCGCAGTCTGCGGATATTGTTAACGAAACGAATGCGATTGCGAAAAGACAGGTGAGGTGAGGTCCATAATACTGACAAAATTCGTACTTCTGCGTATATCGTCGACTGCGGCGACTGTTGATTCGACGGAACTCATCGAGGAAAGTGAGATCTAGAGCCCGACGATCTGGTTGGTGGTGTGGACACACGATGATCTGGTCGGAGAATAGGAACCAAGAATCGATCGCAGAGATGTGCCAAGAACGTAAAAGAATGTAAGCTGAGAGTCTCAGCGATAGCTCACCGGAAACTGACTTATCCTACAGCATGCGGGCGCTGAGTATATAGAAGCATTTCCACGTGGAAGCGTCAGCTTATCCAGACGGAGTGTGCCACACCTCGATCCCTGAAGGCCTTTGATTATCGACTTTTCGCGATCCATGAGTGCTTTCTGAGGGTCTTGCCGTCGCAAACCACAAGTGAGAACCAGGATGCAGAACCGAATGCGACAACACTACTGCATCTTTAATGAAATGTGCCCATTAGCACAGACCCAATGCTTGGTCCTTCGGCCGCCAGTCTTCAAATATCGCCTAGACCTCACTTCTGTCTGTCTGTGTCTTGCGGTGGATGCTAGCATGCTGTCATCAATCTGATCCAGTTTCGAACCCACTCTGTTCAGGGAGTACGTTTATGCAAGGTCCTTCACAAAAGCCAAGGAAGGACACAGCTTCATAAGGGCTAGCTGCCAGAAAGTTTCTCAGGCCTGCATAGGATCTCTTGGCCAGCAGGACGGCACATACGACGACAACATGTGGACAAATAAATGTCTTGGTTAACTTGGCCGTGCGAACTAACATCTGCTGTGCCCTACATCAGCCAGGCGTCTTCGCAAGCAACGCCTGTTCCTTTCGAGAGAAATATTTCGTGGGGAACCCTTCATGACAAGGAGCATCCGTTTGAGGGAGCTATTTTGCGAACACCCGAGCGGCCTATACGAAGTACGAAATTTTGCGACGTCGTAGCGGAGTGCTTCTAACGGCCAACTGCTAACAAGCTTCTAACGACCAATTGTGCCCGGATGACTTTTAGAACAACGGCACGATTTTCCTGGTCCGCGCCTGTGCTGGAGTAACCTTTCCGCACGAGAACGCCTGCACCCGACCAAGCTTCTTGCGCACACGAGTAAGTAGTAATACGAATACTTTGAGGAACGCCCTCGAGTCCGATGAACCCGCGTTTCTGAAGCTACCGAAGCCCTTCGCCTCGCGGCGGGTACGGCGACATGCGCTTAGACAATTGGAGACGACGGCTAATCGAGCAGCCGGAAAGTCTAGTCTATAGCGAAGCGATAGTGGAGCAATTTCGCGGCTTTCTGATGTTTTCATTCGTTACATAGATGCATTGACAAGAACGGGGACTTAAACTTTACGGCCGCATTAGTAATCATCATTCAGAAATAAACGACCGAGCGCGTGTCTCGTCTACGGCTTCATGCCGCTGAAAGCCGAGGTGTTATCCTACGAGGCCGTGATTGCCTCCAAAATTGCAGGTCTCCAGAGGTCATGGCTCAGATGCCAGAGCTGTCAAACCCTGCTGACGTTCCGTCCCGATTTGGCAGACGTTCCGCAATCCCCACAACCCCATACAACCCCACTTCAAAACCCTGAAAGTTGTGCCTGATGGATTGTTCTTGGCCGACCTCCTGAACTGTGCGCCTGCAAAATCGTACCTAGCTCAATAATGCTTGATAAGACGCCGACCCGACCCTCAAAAAGCGTGCTCTTAACCTCCACTTTTCTCGCACTGGAAGTTACTGGTTTGGTGATCAACGAAGATATCGTCCCCCGAGCCTGCTTAGCTTCTGAAGGTACAGCTCGGGTAAGTCGTTGTTCGTCCTTCTAAACCTCAGGCTCGCACAGGAGCTTACATGATAGGTCGGTATTCGTGTCTGCTTGGATCTCTTCGGGGCTCTGCGCACCCGTCGGCCTGATAGACCATGAATCTGCGGAGATGACAGCTCAGGGTTCCAAGAATATCGGCGCTCGCGATGTCGCCTTCATCTACTTAATGCTTCCCTTCTGAGTCCTCCTCTCTTCTTTCTCTTTGCTTCCCACCTCCCCTCTTCATCTCCTCTTTTTCAAAGCCTCCTGTGGTCAGACTGTAGCCCTGCAGCACCGTTGCAAGTCCTACCCACACCTTACGCCAGATCGCGACCGAAGAGACGACGCAAGATGGGCTTCAGAAACGCATTCCTGCTCCTTTTGGGGCTGACGACTCTGGGCGCAGCTGTCGCTCAAGAGCCTGTCGAGGAGCCATTGACGTTGGGGAATGTGGAGTCCGGCATTGATGTTTATCTTCAGCTGCTTCAGGCGCAGACCGTTACACTGCCAGAGGAGTTGGTAAATTCAACTTTTGAGAGGCGTACTATTAAACTGCCAACTGGTTGTCAGCTTGCTGTAAGTTCTCACTCTACTGCTTTTGTTAAAACTCCCCGGAGGCGTAGCAGTATCTTGCAGAGAGGTTGGTCGTACGGTGTGCATGAGAAACGTCGGAGAATAAATAACCCTTTGCATCTTCGACAAGTCTTGATGAGTGGATCCTGAATGACACGACGTCAATCAACACGGGCTGCTTTTGGTGTTTTCTTCGGTCTCTGATGCCAGTCTATTGCGCTTGCTGGCCATTATGTCTTGACCTCTGACTGACGTATCGCAGTGTGGCTTCCTCGAATTCGCCAAGCCAAAGCTCATCTCCTTCCCAGGCTCTGCCGAATATGTCCTTCAAGAGAACAACTACTGGTCCCAGCAGCAGGGCAGCCCAGACTCCACCTGTCGTTATGCACCAACGAGCGCCCTCGACGTCTCCTTTGCCGTTCTCACCTTCCAGGTCACCCAGTGCAAGTTTGCTGTGAAGTCAGGCGGGCATGTTCCACACGGTGGTGCTTCTAACATCGACAACGGCGTGACCATCGATCTCAAGAACTTCAACCAGATCAGTGTCTCCGCTGACAAGAAGACTGCCTCCCTCGGCGCCGGTCTCCTCTGGTATGATGTCTACGTTGCTCTCGCCAAGCAGGGTCTTACTGTCGCCGGTGGTCGTGTTGCTGCTATTGGTGTTGGTGGTTTGACTCTTGGTGGAGGTATTTCTTTCATTTCGTCCAAGCACGGATGGGCTTGCGATAACGTCGTCAACTATGAGGTCGTCACTGCCGATGGACTCATCAGACAGGTCAAGTTCGGCGGCAGCATGGACGATCTCTACTGGGCTCTTCGCGGCGGCGGCAACAACTTCGGTATTGTCACGCGCTTCGACGTCAACGCCTATCCTCAGGGAGACATGTGGGCCGGTTCCCAGACTTTCGTCTACGACCCAGCTACCTCTGTCCAGGTTGAGAAGGCATTCGTCGACTTCGCCAACGCCATGCCAACCGACACCAACGCCCAGATCATCATCGCCTACGCCTACTCCCAGGCTTACGGTCTTCTTGCCATCTCTTCCCAGGTCCAGTACTTGCAGCCAGTCGCGAACCCAAAGATCCTGGCTCCATTTACTGCTGTCCAGGGTTATAAGGTCGCCGACACCATCCGCATCCAGTCTCTTTCAGAGTTGACCGTTGAGTTCAACGTATCCAACCCAGGTGGTTTCCGTCAATCCTACTACGCTCTTGCTGTTGGCATCAGCCCAACGCTCCTCGCCACCATGAACGCCATTTACGTCGAGGAGGTCACCGCTATCGGCGACATCCAGGACCTTGTCATGGCTATGGTCCATCAGCCAATTGGTACCCACAGCGCTGTCCACTTTGCCAAGAACGGCGGTAACGCTCTTGGTATCGATCTTTCCAAGGGACCGTTGAACATTGTCAACATCGCGATTGCTTGGCTCAAACCCTCGGATGATGCTCGTGTATATGCCGCTGCTGAGTCTATTATCAAGCGCTGCAGAGAGGCTGCTCAGAAGGAGGGCCTTGCCAACAAGTTCTTGTACCAGAACTATGCTGCGCTTAGCCAGGATGTGTTTGCGTCGTATGGTGAGGCGAACTTGAAGAAGTTGAAGGCTGTGAGCAAGAAGTATGATCCTTCCCAGGTTTACCAGAAGCTCCAGCCGGGTCACTTCAAGGTCAGTGCTCCAGGGTCAGTCTCGGCGTAGACGATTGCTGTGATGAAAGATCAGGAAGAACAACTGTATATTTATTTATGAATAGCGCTGCGACTGGTTAAGGAAGCCTTTACACGCGGCTCCCTTTCTCTCGTGTTGTGTCGCCGGCGTCCCTCTTTTCCCCCTCTCTCCCCCTGGATGATGATTTTTTAGCTTGTTCTGATTTGTGATCTGATCTGAGAATATTGAGGTAAGTGGACCATATTCTCTATTGACTTGGCTAGTGCTGATGAAAATATATGGACTCTACCTCATTTTATTGTGTCTAGATGCCCAACCGCATATTTTTTTCGGGGCTATCGCTCGGGGCCATCTGAGTGGCAGAGTATAATTATTCATTGCCACTGACAATGATGTACGAAAAGTGACATCCTTTATTGGTTCTTTGGTCTGTAAACACTGAGCATGGGCACAATGCGAACGCACAACGGTAGAAGCCGTTCTGGATATGCCGAACAAATTTGTTCCACATCAAAACCGACGATGCGCTGGCTTGTTTGTCAACAGCTCAATCAACGCTACACCGGCGTGGTCTACGCTTGTCCCAAAGCCAGGACAGAAATAACCCGCAACTCTCCTACAGCGCTTGATCAAGTCATCAACTTTCTACAGCCGGCTTCAACTTCCGTCACAAAACCTTCCACTTAATATCTCCTCCCTTCGTTTTTCAAGACAGTTTTCTCGCCCTTTTCCTCTTCGACACAAACGACACCAAAATGGACTTAATCAGCAAAGCTGAGAAGAGGAAGAGGGTTGAGAAGGCAGCCAACCAAGTAAGCATCCCAGCCTCTCAATCAGCAGCACAACGCTAACCCAACCAGCGTACCGCCCTCCCATTCGCCTCTCCAGGTAGCCTCTACCAGCCATCGCAGAGCCCACGGACCCTCCCAAATCTTGTCATCAGCCGTCCAGACGACGAGACAGATGCCGCCCATGTGCTCATAAACATGCACCGCTCTCCCACCATCTCTTTCACACCAGTCAACGGACCCGCCAACTCTCCAATCCTCCCAGAGAGGACAGGCATTCTCAAGCCAGTCCGCACCCTCAGCAACCACAAGAAGGTAGCAGCCACCCACCTCTACGCGCATTCTCCAAAATAGAGAGTTGGGAGGAGAATCTAACAGCAAACAGATAACCCGTACCATCTCATCACCAACTGCCAATGAGCCAAAACTCATATTCATCAGCCTCCCGGGTAAAGAGCTTAAGCCTATGGATCTTAGAGTCCGCTTTTTATCCACCGGCACCAAGGCTGGCAACGAGGCGCTTGCTGCCGAGTATACCATGGCCAGCCCACGCTCCACATTCTATATTAAGGCGCCGTATGGTTTGCCACCAATTGGGAAATTCACTCCGCCACCGCTTATAACTCGCACCGGCCAGACTTCTGGAGTTATCCGCAGCACGGGGGGTGTCGTCCCGATGCCACTCCCAGCAAATGATACGGCGAGTAGGACGCTTGAGGTTATCAACGGCAGGAGAACGATCCAGGGCCTTTCTGTTGATGAGCGCGAGGACGAGTACCGCCGCCAGTGTAATGAGATTTTGAGGCTTGTTGGTGAGGTTCAGACAGATGCTGAGAAGATTGCCGAGGAGGTTCGGCATATCTTTGGCGCTCGTTAAACCTCTGGCAGTAGCCACCGACCGACTCAGAATTTGAAGAAGTCTGCGCTTGCCTCGGGATGTTGTGTACGGTGGGGTCGAGGTCATGTATGAGGTTTTCGGAGTGCTCGCTGGCATTCTACGCTGTATCGTCCTTGGGGTAACTGGTTGAAGTGGCGTCCGAATCGCGGTCTATAGGTTGTGTATCGCAATCGCACTCATTTAAATTTGGTGGAACAAAAATTCTGCCATCCCTTAGGGAAGTGTTTCTTGACGAGAGGCTGCATTTCATTCAGTGTTTCGACACACTCAAATTTTGAGAGTTTGTAACAACCTGCTTGTAGAACTGCTCGCGTCCCTCATCTGCGCCAACGATGATAACCTTTTCGGCTTCTATAGCCCGTTTTCGGTAATTCCTATTGCCCGTTTTCGGTAATCGCAGAAGGACCTGCCACCCCATGACATCTCCGATTATAATTCCGTACCATTCTTGCATGTCTTCCCACCATTTGCCGTTATTGACGAGGCTAGAGCCACATCACGTTGAGATCGAGGGGTTAGAACACAGATCTAGTGATTGAGAAAGCCCCACTAGATTCTTCAGAGTTTTCCGGCATCCACAGCTTTGGCGCGTCTCCAGCCTTCTTCTCCTCCCTTCGTTTCGAAGCCCCACGCTCTTGTCATTTCGGAACTGCCGATAGGGAATCGTCCATCGTAGAACCAACCTCACCTTCTGAATCGACAGACTTGATACCAACCAGTTACTTAGTGCTCAATGTTATCAGTTACCAACATCGTGAAAGAGGAGGCACCGGTGCCAGCACACCCCCATGCGGTGCGAGGAAGAGCAGCGCGCTTAACGTATCAGCCAAGGTTCTTCGATGCAATTAATTGCAAGGTGCTCAAATATTCACTCAAAATCAACCGCTATCGCGGATTTGACTTTATTACGCCAATACTGGTTTTCGTCATGATTTTTCGTATTCAGCTGATTTTGAATTTATTTCGGGAAATTGTGAAATCGGCGATTTGGGGTTTGAACACGAGTACAACTTTATCATTTATCACATAAGATTTTATAACCAGCATACTGTAATCCATTAAATAGTCTTCATTTTATCACTGCAATTTTGATTTTGATTCGTTTTGATTAAGGGAATTCTGTAACCAGTTATTTTGATTTTTTTTATGTTGATCTTGCCGTTTTGTACACAGCTACTTTTAAATTGATTTTCCAACTTTTGCAATCAGTGATTGTGGTCGCTACTATGATATTTTGAAGTAGTGCAAAAAAATTGTTCATTTGAGCTACCTGCCAACGCATAACATGTAAAATCATTTCCCAAGTCCTCCCCCACCTGAGTGCTATCTGATTCTCATTTCTCAAGATCGACATCTAAAAACACTTTTTCGCCAAGACGTTCCTGCTGAGTGATTAGCATCCAAGATCCAAAGCTCAAAAAGAAATGATGCTAAGTGGGAGGTTCGCCGGGGAAGGGAAGATGATGAAGTTTTCAGTAATTGATTGGGCCAGTAGCAAACGGATTCCTCGATGTTGTCTTACAGATGCATGAATTGCAATTTCGATTTCGCAGGCAATTTGCTCTTCTATGCATGCTGACCAGTTCTCAGAAGTGTCTCCTGAGAACGCTTTGTCCAGTATGCCATCCTGCTACTTGGTTGGCTCCAGGGAACAAACCAGAGTGACATCTGATTTCGAAGTCCATTGTAATTATTTACCTATAATACACCCCAGCGCCCATGCGCCAGGTCTATAATAATGCAATGCCATCTCCCACATCTAATATCATACACTTAGCAAAGCAACGCCATGTCATCCGTCCTTGTCTTCGCAGAGCTTTTGGTATATCCCGACAAAACGCCGCCGCACGCCAACGCTGAAAATGGTATCACCTCCCCATATTTTTGACGTTTTCACTCCATGTAAACACCGCTTACTCCTCCGCCTCGGTTTAACCCTGTTCAAGTCCATCATCGTCCTCCAAACACCCTAAGATGAGAGATTGGACGACGAATTCGTCTGACACAACCCTAACCTTCCTCTTCGGCTTTCGTTCTGCTGACTGGGCATCAGCATCAGCATCCGCATCGTCATCGTTATTATCATCGGCGGCCTCTTCATTTCCCAACAGTTCTTCCTTAACAAAGTCGATCTGGGCTTTGTCATCGACGTAGATCAAATCCCACCCAGCCTCGACGTCCTGGTTTGTGGCGACTAGCGCCTTAGCTTCACCAATATCCTTAACCCTCCCGACCTCCCTCGCACCCAAAGCACGTGTAAGCCACAAGTACTGCTTCTTCCTTTCCTTCTTCAGGCTATCCTTATCCTTCTTCCCCATTAGGAAGAGGACACCCATGCCTTTTAACATTTTGTGCCTGCCCGCAAACGTCTTTTCAAACCTGGCTTTACTCGCCGGATACGGCTCCAGAAGCCTCGACCTGATGGCCCCGCCTAGCTTCATGCTTTCGCCAGCAGCGAGAAGATACAGACTCCAAGGCACGATACGGCCAGCTCTGATACAGCTCCTGATCCACGCCGAGGATAGACAAGGGAGGGAGAGAGCGAGTGCCTGGATAAATTTCGATTTGCGTGTGTAGTGGTCGCCAATGAATGCCACAAAGCCCAGTTTTTCGGCTGACGGCGTGAGCTTCAACAGATCCTTATTACCATCCTCCCCAGCACCCACCTGACCCTGCGGCTGCACACTCGAGCGGCGACCAGTAGTCGAGGCGAACGACGTGTTGGTAGAGGAAGAGCGAGAGACATTAGGCGTACCCAGCGCACTCGTACTACTCGTGGCAAATAGCTCCGTAAACGACTCAGTAAGCCTCCCGCCATACTCTTTAATCATACTCTCAATCTCCAACCTATCCGTTACCACCTCAGCTACCGCCTCAGGGTTTCTGACATCACGGTATGAGACTGCGAAAGCCATGCCCTTAAACAATTCCCCCTTCGCTTTATCCTTGCCATGCTCAGACTTATGCTTCGGACCCATGGAGTAGTGTTGACCATAGTTAACAGCCACCATCTGGCTAGCCCGCCATTCTTCGTCGGAATCAGGCTCCTGGTAAGAGAGACGGCTATTACGCGCGATGCGACCGGGGCGCGAAGTACGGATTGGCGTGTCGCGCACGACTTCTACTTCTGCGCTCGCTCCACCCGCTGCGCTCGCTTCAGAGGTGACGGATGCTGAGCAACGGGGACGAGATGGGGTGTCTGTTATTGTGATCTTGGCTGCTTTCTTAGGCTTGACCTTGCTGGTGCTGTTGGAATTGGAAGTGTCGCTACCACCGCCTATGCTGGCTGCCGAAGCTGAGCGCTTTACGCCTTTCTTGGTCTTCGCTGCCGTCTTGGAAGGAGCAATAGAAGGGCCAGTCACAATAGCAATAGGAGGCGAAGATACGGCGAAATCGAGCTTTCTGCTTACGGTGGGAGGTGGCATCATCTGAGCATCTGCCATCTCGCTAGCGGCCGTACTACTTCTGCTTCTTGCACCCAAGACTTCTGCCTGCGAGATGTGGAGAGACTCAATAATCTCGTCATCGACGTCCGATAGCGGAGAGCTCGAAACGATACTCGATCTGGCGTTGTTATACTGCGTCGCCGCACCAGTAGCGTTCGTCGGGGTAGCAGTAGCAGTAGGCAGTGTATGTGGTTGAGGCGGAACCCTAGCTGCTTTACAACCTTGAGTAGCAGTAGGCGGCAGCCTTTGCATCTCACTACTTGACATGGCGAATACTGACGTCTCTCTACTGGTATCTGAGATAGGCGCAGTAGACCTAGTCGCTACTTCCGCTCCTTCCTTCCCGCCCGGACTAGCAGTGCTCGGCATCGCAGAACCCCTCCGCTTCATGGCCAACGCCCTCATCTCATCGTCGTGGTAGTAACCATCATCTTTGTGGTCTTTATTACACACTTTCCCAGCGCTGTATTTAGGACATGGGAGACCTTCGATATCTGAGCTAAAACTCGTGGTCTTGGAAACCTCGGCCTGAGACGAAGCTGGTTGCTCGACGGATTGGCGGATGGGGGATACCGAGTCGTCGAACATTGGTGGCGCATCATCGCTCGGCCGGAAAGCAGCCGGTTTTGGTATGGATTTGGCTTTCTTCTTGTGTGCAGTGGCTGGTGAGTGGACAGCTGGCACTGGCTCGGTGTCGCTGCTTGCTGTGATTTTTGAGGTGTTCTTGGTTTTGCGAGATGGACGTAGGAGAGGCTCGCCACTGCTAATCCGGACCCCATTCTCATCGGCGGTGATAGGGGTTGGTGCGGATTGTTTCTTGTTGGTGGCCTTGGCATTGCGGGCTGGACGAGTAGTGGGCTCGTCATCACCGCTCTCACCCTTATCCTCCTCAACCGCTGGCTTTGCAGTGGCAGCAACCCGCGTTCCGACATCAGAAGGTTGGCGTCTGGTGCTTCTCCTCGCTGGGCGTACGGGCGAAGACTCCGGAGAAGGGTCGGCCACATCAGCAAAGTCAACTTTCGCAATATTCTTGGTCGGTGGCTTAGGCTTCCTGCTCTCCTTGCATTGGCTATTAGCTTTCTTAGTCTTGGCTTCCATTTCGCTGTCCATGCCTGTCTCGGTGAAGATCACTTTCGTACCACGCGGACCCTTGAGCATACCCTGCATACTCTTCAACCCCGCCATCTGCTTAGCAATCTTAACCGGGTTAACCCTGCCATAAGTCTTTTGCTTAGCAGCCTTCTCCCTCTCGGTCTTATGGCTGGTAATTCTGGTGGGAGTTGTATCCCTAAGCTTCTCCATTTCAAGCGACTCAGGTCCATCTTGGGTCATACGCAGCTCACTGAAGCTCATCATTGGGCTGGTGTCGCGCATTACGTCATCATAGGGGAAGGGTTTGGCGGGGGAGGTTTCGGGGACTACTTCGTCATCCGCGTGGGCATCCGTGTGGGCATCCGCGTGGCCGTTGTTTGCAATGTCTCCTTTGTCTGCTGTCGAGGATGGTATAACAGTTGGGCCGATCTTTGAAGGCGATGCCACGGCGGCCTTGAGGTACTGACCGGAGCTGGTAACGGGAACACTGATCTTCTCCCTCTCTGCTCTCTTCGCAGCCTCCTGAGCGTCCTCTGCATCCTGATCGGCGTCGTTGGC
Organism: Antarctomyces pellizariae; assembly: GCA_010623925.1. Lineage (NCBI taxonomy): Eukaryota > Fungi > Ascomycota > Leotiomycetes > Thelebolales > Thelebolaceae > Antarctomyces > Antarctomyces pellizariae. The sequence goes on from WCAA01000089.1 coordinate 45,368, forward strand.
AGAGTCGTGGAGTGTAGGTAACACCATAGAACTCTTCGAATTCAACTTCGCCTGGGACCTATTCTTGCTCTGGGCATCCAGAAAACTATCGGTCACCTTGTCCGGATTCGACCCGAGTGTGGAGTCGGCTGGCGTGCTAATATTACGCTGCGAGGGACCGCGCTGTGAGTCGACAACAACCTCTGGTTGGCTGCTAGGCACAACTTCAGAGGTAGCAAGAACCGCATCAGTGCCTTGCGTATCCAGTGCATTAGTGCCAAGGGGCTGAGCGACATATTTTTCTTCCGCCGTTCTACTTCTCCTTCTCTCTCCTGAGCTCCTGCGGGACTTAGTTGTAGCTGATGGTCCACCACTAGCTGGCACTTCCACATCTTGCTTTCCTTTATGAGCTGGGCCTTTACTGACAGCAGAACTTTTCCTTGCCTCTCCGCTGGCCGGGACTTCAACTTCTTCGCTGCGTCTCGATCTTGCATTAGGCTCGACACTCTTTCTATAACTTCTACTACGACAAAGACTAGAACGGCGTTCCGCAGGCTTCCTCGCAACATTAGCAGTCATAGCATCACCCGCAGCCTTCAACTGAGCTTCCGCATTGGTCTTACTCCTCTTAAGCTTTGCTCTTTTCTCATTAGCCAATCGCTCCTCTCTGTCGAACTCATCTTCGCTCTCTTCCTGCGCCATAAATTTGAGATCTCTCTTCGCTGCCTCCCTGGCCTTGCCGGACTTTGCGGCTGGAGTTGAGTCGGCAGGGAGGTCGGCGTAGGCGTTCTTATTGTCCATCGCGGCTGCTCCCATTATGATCGGCTTGAAGGAATCGATGGCAGATATTGGTGAGGGTGGGATTTGTCTCACTTCCCTGCCACGGTTGGCGTGAGGTTGCGTGCTAAGATCAAAAGGTTGGAAGCTCGAGCCAACATCTGTGCTGAACGGCGCGGGCGAGGATATCTGTGCATGGCGCTGGACCAAAGGACTGGACTCCGCCATCATGCCTATTCCGCCCATACCCATTCCTATGCCTGGTGATGGTCTAAGGCCGCCGGAATCGAGGAGTCTGGCGTCGACTGGTGATGATTGTGTAGCACCGAAGAGTTGGCTAGCACCCATCAACTTGCTCTTCTCTCCACCAAATGGATTCGACGGCGGAGCTGGGGTTTCTGGCTCCTCATCCTCGTCTGCATTGAGCCGGAAGTTCTGGAAACCAGCGTCTTGGCTCACACGGAAGGGAGATGTGGCCACAGCAAACCCCAGGCCTAGAGAGAGGTGGACGGCGCCAAATTCGTCTTCTTCGTACGTTCTATCATGATTCTGAGTCTGCGTTGGTGGCAGGAGTGTGTAGGTTGAAGTTTCGGCCCTGTTGGTGGCCATGCCATTAGTCTTCGCTTGAGTCTGCGTAATTTGTGTTTGAGATGGTGCCTGCGTAGGTGATGTAACGAGTGCGGTCTGAAGCTGGGTAGTATACGTAAGACTGTTCTCCTGCGTTTGCGATCCGCTGCCCTGGGGCGGAATAGAGTAGTCGTCCATCGTTTTCGTCTTCGGTGCAGGAAGTGGCAACCCAAGGTGCTCGTCTATTTGCTCGCTGGTACTACCAACTCTGCGCTTCTTCGATGGCGATGGTGTAGCTCTGGTTGGTGCGAACCTTGGGTTGCCGCTATCGCCGGCAAGGCTGACAGTGTTCCTGGAGGTCGCCGTCGCGCCTTCAGGCTCACGATGCTCTCTATGGTATTGCCGACGGCGGTCAGAGAAGGCAGACTGGCGCCCCTGTTCAGACAACAGCGCGAGATTGGCTGAGGTTTTGTTTGCTGTTGGGAACCTCTCATCACCCACTGCCGTCTTTCTTTCTGATGTGCCAAGGCTCCCGCCAGCTCCAAACAAATCCGCGAACCCAGAAATGCTGCTCTGAACGCTCTCTTGCTGCTGTTGCGATAGTTTACTATGGACAACCTCGTAAGTCTTTCCCAGCGCAAAGACGCTTTTACCACCAGAAGCGCCTTTCCACAATTGTTGGGATACTTCTTGGCTGTCGTCAAGCAATTTCTCGCGCAGCGCGTCAAAAATCTGTGTCTCTCTTCCCAGCAGTATGCTCTCGTCAAAGATCTTTCCACCACTCTTTACGCTGCTACTTGTATCGCTTAATTGCTGACTCTGTCTTGTGTTAGGTCTTTGAGGCCCCTGAAAAAAGTTGTGAGCGTGACCAACCGCTGACTTCTCGCGCTTATCCACAACACCTGTCGCCTCGCTGCTCTCAAGCAATCGCAGCTCGTCCGGACGCAACTTCACGGTATGCCCTTCCACCACAGCTCTGCGCGCGGTATCAATACGAGGCCTTGGGCCCGTGAATATGCCTCTCTTAGGACCGGTATCCTTCGTGGAATCAATCGGAGCAGGGCTGACAGGTTTTGCACACTGTGAATCCTCCACCAAATCGTCGCCCGAATCCGAGTCCAGGAGCTCCTCTCTCAACTTATCAACAAACTGAGTCTCGCCGCCTTGAGTCTCACCTTGCGTCTCAAAGTCGCCGACGAAACCAGATGCAAACTGGGTGTCTTCGCACAAGGTTGCGAGTTGGGTGTCGGGTGCTAGTGATTGTCTTCGTATGGGCCAGGATTGCAAAGCTTGGAATGATGCGGTATATATCGGTTTGTTATCGCCGTTCAAGGTCGTGCCATTGGCTTCGGTATTGCTATTGTTTCTCTCGGTGGCTACGTTACCGTTGGAGTTGTTGCCGTTGCTTTTGTTGCCGTTGCTTTTATTGCCGCCGTTCGTCTTCTTAATCGTCTTTACAGTTGTTGCCCTCGGTGGATTGGCTTGATGGGACCCAGCAGTCTCTGGATGTTGGGCTTGGCTCTCGCTATCGTCCGCGAGCAAGTGCTGCCTCAATCCTTCGAAGTACTGCGTATTCTCCTCTCCCTCTATACTGTCGTCTAACACTCCATCTCCTTGATTATTTGTCGTCTGTTCAACATCACCTCTGGAATTTGAAGACGAATGGAGAGTCGCCATCTCCAGCTTTCCCTCGCGCCTTGCGGCACGATCAACGGCTTCTGTCCGTGCTATCCCTGTCTGGCATATGCAGTGGGGCGTCGCGGGGAGCTGCTTTCGCCTCTAGTTGCTGTATTTGCCTCAGCTCATCTCTGAGTTTGGGTTGTTGGTGATGTCGTTCTTTAAGTTGTATCGTTGTTGTTGTTGTTGTTGTCGCTGTGTGTATGCGACAGTGCCGGAGGTGTCAGATCCCAAATTAGTATGGTGGTTGAAGTGGTGTTACTGTGCTGTTTTCCGTATGAGTTTAGTGAGCATGGGTTCACTCTAGGGGCCAAAGCGCGCGTGTCACTCGCCAGAAGGTCGCGCTATCACGAGACTTGCTGGCAGAACTTAAGGCTGTGGAGCGGTCTACCAGCCAAACTTTGGAGCATTCCCTAAGGCCGAAGTATACCCGAAGTGAGAGCGGCGATGATGAACGAGGGCCCGGGGGACAGGATATTCGAGGGTTGAAGCTTTGGCATTGAAATTATAGAGAAATACGTTTTATATGAGGCTAATCAGCCGGGCCCCCCTCCCCCCGAGCTCACTGCGCTCGAGAAGGTACGTCGGTGAAATTCTGCATGGATATAATTTCCATGTGTACAGTGTTTGTTTTTGTAAAGTATTAATTTGAGAGGAAGTTATAACAATTGTGTATTTCTAAAAGTATCATCTAGCTGTCGTTTGCGAGACGTCACTGTATGTTTGGTCGCAAAGCGCTCAAAATCAAAGGGAACTTAAATAACACTCCATCTAATGTCTTTACATGTGATACGGCCACATAAGAATGGCCCAGGCAATGCTCCTTTCGATTTAGGTTCAACACAGCCTTGGAAAGGGTCAAACCTTGACTTTTATGAACGGTAATAGCATAAGCTAATCGTACAGCAAACTGAGTGCGAGCACACACAGGCCCCCTGAATTCAAACTGACGGGTAGTGGGAGATACAGGCACGATACCTGGGTCACATTGTGGAAACATGGGGCCGTTATACTCATCAAATCTCACAGGCAACATGGAAGCCATGGAAGAAGAATCTTGACCTTCACTCCACGCAACATCATATATCAGACCCATAGAACCGTTCATAAGACTTATTTCTGTCCATAAATTAGTCGTCAGCATAACTCGAGCTCCGATACAAACGTGGATATTGCCACACAGATTATCAGCCGCCTCATCCGTAGCCCTTGCAGCATTCTGGCCTCTGTGGTGGGCGATAATCTTCTTTATAGGTCGATTCGCAGCGGCCAACTTGTCCCAATTCGTCATTCTGACCTCCTCCATCGTAAAGTACAAACGTAAAGCAGCATCAAAAGTTACAACCTCGTCTGGAGAGAGACCGTTCATCACACGGAAAGATAAGAGTCTCCAACTCTGTTGCGACAGCTGATACACCCGCAGCTCACTTAAGGAAACACGAAACCTAGTCTGGGCTGCAGGGTCCTCCTCATCGGCGTTGTCGTCGGCATCCGAGCAATCATCCCCCGGGTCGGTGCAGAGGTCAGGGGGGTGAGTATGCGACTGGAGACAGGCCCAAAAGACATCGACGTACGAAGCGTACGCGAGACCATCGACCGAAAACAGGTCCTCCCACCTCACGAACGGGTGATGAAGCATGGGTTTCACCCGACAGTGGTCCGAGTAGGACGGGGACCTCGAATCACCCAAGTAGCGGGGGAAGTTGACTCGCGGAGGAGCCCGAGGCCTAAGCCTCCGTCATCCAATCCCACAGGCGCAGGCACTCGAAGAGGGAGAGGTTCGGAAAAGACCTGTTTCCGTTTTCGGTGTCCACCAGCCGGTCGTGATACTTCTGCAGAACCGAACGCTGAGCCGTAACTTCACCAGACTTGAGCACAAGAAGGTCACGCTGGTCGTGCTCGGGGCGGCAATCGAGGCTCACGAGCGCCCGAGACGATTTTTGAAACGGGAGCTGCAAGAGGATGTACGAGACTTCCCCCCCCCCCCCCCCCCCCGACCAGTCCCGCTTCCCAATCAGCATGTTCAGCATCCTGGACATGAAGGACCAATGAGTCGTACAGTCGTTGGCGTGGAAGAGGATCTGAGCCTGCAACTAGGCGTAGGAGTCCGACGACTTCTCGGGCTTTGAGACGTACTTTCCCAGATACGAGAGCACGACACGCAGACTTGTCGAGGGCTGAATGTCGGTGTTGGTCATCCAACCCATCGCAACGACGGGGGCGCACTGGTCGAGAGACACTTGGTTCCGAGCCGGCGAGAACAGCCAGTCCTTATGGTTGATGTCCCTCATCACGAGGGGGCCCCCGAATAGCGGTCGGGGGGAGAAAAAGCGACAGGTCGGTGGCTGGCCGGAGCCGCGGTTCACCCGCAGGCAATGCAGCGCTCGGCAGGTCGAGTGCAGCTGAAGGTTGAAAAAGGTGGCAAACTGATCAGCGGTATTTGCGACGTCAGCCAAGGTGAGCGAGGCCGGATTCTGGGCGTCGGGCAGGCGCAGCGGGCCCGGATTCCAAGCGGTGATCCTGGCACCCCAGTACCGAGCAAACTCGGCTCGCGACTCGTCCGTGTTGCAGTCCAGGGGAGCGGCAGACGGGATCCAGAAGAGACAGTGGACGTGGCCGGAACCGCGGGCCCGCCATTCAAACCGGTACCAGTAGTCGGCGAACCCGAGGAACGGGCGCAAGATGTGCTCCGCAAAGGCCTCGAACCGAAGGACCAAGTAGTGAGCAATGAGATGCGAGTGGTCCTGGACGCGATCCTAGACAAACCTACGCCGAGCATGATCGTACGCAAGAGCGACGTCGGAAGAGCCCGGGAAGTGACTGTGGAGGTCAGCTCACTGCATTTCGGCCGCGTTGAAGGTGACGAAAACAGGTGACATCCCCGGCCAGAGAAGGTGGGCGTGCGCCTGAAGACCACCGCCTCTGTTCGTCCAAGACGGACACGTCCTCATCAAGCCCAAACCTTGGCGAACGATCTTCGAAAGGAGAGAGTCGTCTGTCATCAGGGCCTCCACGAGGTCGTCCCGGCCGAGAGTTTTGAGTCTGGACGCCTTAGGGACGTAAAAGCGGGCCGACGCGCCCGCCTTTTCGACGCATGAGGAAGTTGAAGACGAAGGACCGCCACGGGGGGTGGCCGAACCTCTTGCTGTGAAAACACATCAGGTGGCGAGTGTACTCTTGCAGAGACACCTTTCGCAGTCGAGCGGCGCGGGAATCAGCGCAGCCGGTGGGGTGTCAGGTCGGGAAGGCCATGGCAAAGATCCTGTCCCTCCCGGACGCCTCGTCAATTGGCGTCTGGTGGACCGAGGGCGGCGGAAGGTTTGGAGGTGGGTGACAAAACTCGGCGGGAAATCTCCCGCACGATCATGTCCAATTCGGTCTCGGAGACGTCGAGGTTTGGGGTCATAGAGTGGGAGTTTGGGGGTGAGGTTTGTCGGAAGAGGGTCGGTCTTGCGCGCCGGGGCCCTCGCGGTCCAAGACGGTGGCAAGCGACGAGACGTCCTCGTCGACCGGGAGCGCGTCGATTCGCTCTGGAAAAATGTTGACGTAGCGGTAGTCCGGGTGGTGAGTTTTCAAGTACCGCAGCCAAGCGACCACGTGTCCCTTGCGGGCGCGAAAGTTGGGTAGAAACTGGCGCTAGTACCTCGAGCTGGCCTGAGCAGCCGGATCTGTGGGCCGCCAGATGACGACTTCCAGCTCAAAGGGCAGGTTGGGGAGCGTGTCGACTGTCTTCGCGCTGTTCTGCATGAAACTGACGCAGTGGCCCGAGTAATGGTACTGGTGTCCCCGGTAGCGGTAGATCATCATCTGCACGTGAGAGCGGGCAATAGTCATCTCTTCGACCTGGGACAGCTCCGACAGGTGCTTCGGCAGCTCGTTAGGGTCCATCTCGTTCTTTGCGGACATGAGAAAGGGCGTCTCGTCGCTCTTGTCGCGCCGGAGGCATTCCTGGCATACCCCACCCCTCAACTCCATGCAGAAGCACCGCGCCTTGCAGCGGGCGCAGATCTCCATCAGAACGCTATCGATGGCGGCCGACGTGGAGGCGGAGGCCCATGCCCTACAGGAGGACGGGGCTCAAGCGCGACCGGAAGAGTGCTCACGGTCGGCGGGGACCCTGGCAAGGAAGAAGAAAAAGAGCCAGAGGTGTCACCGAAGACGGCACCGGCGCATATCGGCGAGCAGAGAGCGGAGGTGGCCGCACGTCCTTGAAAGGGAGCGGATGGCGCTGCCTATACTGCCCTCATCTTTCTAAACCGGTCGTTGCGGGCACGGCAGGATAAGCAAGTTGACAGGAGGTTAGAGCCCCAGTCGGCGGAGGCGTCCTTGAGGAAGCAGGATAGCAAGCGCTTCTGGGCGCACGAAGGGCAGCGCTTGGAGTCCACCAACGAAAGAGGAAGAGTACGTAGCAGACGCGCGGAGGTCGTGGCGCGAGGTTGTTGAAGCGCGCGAACACGTGCCGGTTTTTTTTTTAATGGTAGCCAATCACATAACACAAAAACAAGTGGTACAAAGCGAAGCCCGAGGTCGCGTGCAGTGAAATCTGGACCAGAGAAGTTAAAACTTAAAAAATGGGATTGACCTAAAGCAAAAAGGGAGAGTTGTTCCGGCAAGGACACTCATATTTGAGTCAAAACGAGTAGTCTTTGGCTAGCCTAAAAATGTCGATCTTGACTGGTTCATTGATTGGACCACAGTTTGGCTTAATTGCCAGCTTTGAGCTCTTGGCAGTGCCTTGCGCCTAACTGGCATTTTTGGAGTTTTTGAGAATTGAGGTGATGTCTCACTCATTTATACCTTATACTTTCGGTGACGAGAAAACCGTGCTGAGTCATTACAGAACTGAGGATACTTCGAAAAAAGTAGACATTTTGTCTATTCATCACTCATAAGTTAACACTAACTATCTTGAAACTGACAACGGCTCAACCATTCTATGGCAAGCAGTATCCACCATCAACGATGATATCGGCGCCAGTGGTGTAGGATGCTGCGTCCGAAGCAAGGTAAAGATAAGCACCTTTCAACTCGTGTGCCTCTCCCTCGCGACCCATCGGGATCTTCGACTTCCAAATCCCCTTCGTCTCATCTGGAACAAAAGCCGAGATCTCAGTGTTAATATAACCCGGAGACACCGAGTTTGCCCTAGCAAATCCAACCCACTCCACAGCCAGGGACTTGCACAAATGGACAACGCCAGCCTTGGCCGCGTTGTACGCAGCTTGTAATTGAGGAATGTTGACGATATGTCCTGACATCGATGCGGTGGCGACGAAGGAACCTTCGCGGAAGCCCTCCAACTTCTTGCCATCAGTAGTCGTACCCTCCTTCTTCTGACGTCTCCAGTGGCGACCGGCGCTGCGAGCACAGTAAAAGGTGCCGTCAACATCGGTCTTCATGACCTTCTCGTAGTGCGAGATCTCGCCGTCGATCATGGCGCCTTGCGTCCATGGGATGCCGGAGTTGGCGATGAAGATGTCAAGGCGGCCACCGAATTCGTTGACGATCTCGTCGACTGCTTTGTCGACTGCTGAGGCGGAGGTGACATTTACTTGATATGCGCGGCCTGTAATCTATTAGCATTCGTTTTCAAAAACTAAATCCTTCTCGGAAAGACAGGGTCGAGTGGGGTAACGCACACTTAACGCCATACTCCTTCTCGATATTCTTCGCCTCATCAATCGCCTTCTTGTTGGAGTTATACCAGATCGCGACATTCGCACCCGCTTCAGCCAGCGCATGCGCGACTGCAAGTCCGATACCAGCTCCAGCGCCAGAGACGATGGCGGTGCGGCCCTTGAGGGAGAAGAGGGAGAGAACGCGGTCGGTGCCCTTCGGGGCAACGGTGTTGTTGACGTTGAAGACGCCGTTGGTCATGCCGCCGTCATTATAGCCTGACATTTTAGTTGTTGTGTGTAGATTTCTTTTAATGTGGTTGTGTAAATTGACTAGTCTCGAGGGTATCTCTCGAGGTGTTGTTGATTTGTTTTGGTGTGATAAAAGTGGTATGAGAGAAACAAAAGATTTAGAAAGGAGGGGACGAGATATATACGTCAGCGACCTATGGTGGAGTCTCGCGACGGATGACGATGCTAGGAGTTTTCGGCTGCCAGCTACGGAGGCACTGTAGCTCGCTAGAACTGGATTGGGAGGCATAGGGCGCCGAAGGTTGCACGATCGTCCAATTGTGTGGATTATGATGTGTTGGAGTGGAGGATGTCGGGTTTATAAGCTGCAAACACGAAGAAGTGATGCGTGCTAGGCAAGCTTGTTGTGGGCTGTCACAAGCATCATAGCTTAGCTAGCCTGAGAAGGTGTTCCTATATCGTGATGCTTCGCAAACTAGTGTTACTGGTTAACCTGTACAAACGATTGGAGCTGGAGCTATTCCTCCATTTCTACCTTCAGCAATCGTACACTTCTCCATGATAAACATCATCAATGGCAGCGGCCTGCTGCTTTGGAAGCTCGAGGCGGTCGATGTGACGTAAGTCATGGCCGAAGATGTGCCGTGGGGTAAAGCGACGCTACCTCCACTTGTGCCCCGCACTACGTGGCCAATTTAGCCGCCAAGATATCAGTCATGTGACCCGAGAACTTGGGTTTGAGCACGTGAGAGACTAGCATTCCAACCTCGAACGACAACATTCTTTAACACTTCGATTGAAATTGGCAAAACAACATCATCGGACCATACGAGACAAAGCTTGCCGGAATTTTGTGGTCACCGCAAGATGATCGACGGCGCGGCCAAGTACGGCCACGATGTTGCTAAGCGCTTCGACAGCGTAGGTGTGCCCGAGAAGTTTATACGTTGCTTCAAGCGAGGCTCTCAAGTATAGCAGGGTACTAGTCTTTGTTTCAATTAAAGTTGCTATGGTCGGCCAAGAAGTGAAGAGCTTCTCTCTTCTAATCAATTCATAAGACATCGCTCCAGCTATATAGAGAGGTATCGTCTTACTCATGAGTTTCTGATACCTCCTTCACTATTGCAATGCCAACGGGGTAATCTCCAAAGAAATGTCCTTTCATCTTTTGGCGAATGGTGGCCATCGACCTGCTGCGAGGAATGCTTCTCACGGCCATGTTGCCCCACGTTTCTCCCGGGCAACAGTTGCTTGGTGGTGTTACCATTCGTCTCAAATTGCTTGCATCTCCCAGTGTTTGTTTTGTCGATTCTGCTTCTTTTCATATCGTTGCTTTGCTTTTTCTTCTTACTTGCAGTCACTACCGAGATCCACAGTTCGAGCTCAATTAAACATATTCAAGAGCGTCTGAAGCAGCAAGTACCCGTCGAAGCAACTCAGGGCATAGCATTTGCCTACTTCCACTCCCACAAGTACACATCAAGTAAAAAAAAAACACGGATGTGATCAGTCACCGCAGCTGCAACAATGACAACTCCAACTATCGCCACGAAAACGCACACCCCCGACGACGAGGAAACACTCAATGGCCCACTCTCAGTCGGCGTCATAGCAGCCATCTGCGTGGTTTCCGGCCTCGCTTTCTTCGGCTTTCTCGCTTACCTCGTGATTTGCTTCTCACGGCGCAAGCACTGCTCGAAGCAGCTCTTGCGTCGGAATCCAGACCTCCTGGACGACGATACTGCCGAGAATACGCCTAACATCCCTCAACACCCACTTGAGAAGCTGTCCTCTAAGAACCAGCTTTACCATGGCTCGGAGACCGACTTGAGCCGGTGGTGTGAGAAGACGCAGCGAAAGGGTGGATTGAGGACTGAGACTGGGGAGATTATTCCACCGCCACATGCTTTTCATATCACTGGGAGTAGAGACTCGTGGCCGTTAGTCAGTTTTGGAAGTACACCAAACCAGTCTCCGGACCTCGCAACCGCTCAACACGTGTTGCCACAAGCTCCAACAACTGTTCGACTAGTACAGGCCAGTATCGGCAGCTTTATCAATGGCAATGGCGTCAAACGTGATAACCCAACCGGCCACGGTGTGAGAGCCGAGCAGAAACCCCAATCTATCCCAATCCCACAACCACAGCAGCAACCAGCACAAATGTTTACCTTCGGTCCTCACCCCTCCATGGCAGCGCAGCAACAACACCCAGCCGGTTATCCGTATCCCTACTCACCAACCCTCTTGGTCCGCCCGTCACCACACCAAGTCGCGAATCCTCCTGCAGCAGCAAGACATGCAAGACAGCGTTCGCAGACCAATGTCCCGAGATATCGTCCTGCGACGGAATATCAGCTGTCTACTATTCTACGCTCTACTTCTCAGAGATTGAGAGATGCGCAGGCTGCTGGACTTGCTGCTTCTATCTCGGCCGCAACCATCGCTGCGCAGCAACAGGACGCATCGAGGCGTCCGAATATTGACAGAAGTAATGATGGGAGGACTCGGAATGGTAAAGATCGTAGCTCTATACTCCGCGCTTCTGCTGGCCTACGCCCACTGCCTGATGTCCCGAGTACGCCTTCCAAGGCTCCTGAGCCACCAGTTCAATCTGAGGCCAATAGCAGGACTTCAACCATCACTTCACCACTTAAAGACGGGTCGGTCTGCGACTCCACAAACACTTCCGTACTCGACATGTTTTCTCCAGCGACCCCTGACAAACAACTAGATAGTAGTTCCGACTCCGACCAGGACACAGGAAAGAGTCTTTTCCATTCCGAGAACCGCCTCGATATAATAGCCAATGGACTTTCGCCCTCCCGTCACCATCAACATCAAAATAAACGTCAACGCCTTTCGTACTCAACATCCAATGTCTCTGTGGCATCCACGTCAACGACCATCAAGCCTGATCAGCGCACTAGCACAGCCTTCGGGAAACCTATGCATCAGCGTAATCCGTCGAGTGTCGATGATCCTTTCACGAATAAGGGAAGTCCGGCGGCAATGGCGCAGAAGGAGCTGGCCAAGCTCAACAGCAACATCGGTGCTATCCGTCCTCTTCATCTTAGCCAAACGAAAGTCCGCTCACCACAACGCCAATCGGCTCCATTCACACCATCATTTAGTGGAGATATCGCCGGCCAAAAGAGAGTTGAGACTGGAAAGTATAAGGTGGATATGAAAGTGCCGAGTAGTGCGCCGGCCACACAGACGAGCTTCAACTTCCCTGTTATTCCGCCTGGTACGCAGTGTATTGGAGAGAATATAAGCTCGCTCAATAGGAGGAAGGGTAGGGGACATAAGAGGAGCAACACTCTGCGTACCTCCCATTTGCTCCTCCGGCACTCAATAACCGTTGTAGAAGAAGAGAATGAGACCACAGAAACTGAAACGCTCCCTTGCTCTGATATCAGCGACACGCTTAAGGCCCAGGCAGAGAGCAGTCTTCAGAACTCATCACCACTTCGCGAATCCAGCAGCGATAACCTCAATAGGTCTCTCAGTGCGATGACAACAGCATCCCGTAACAGCTACTCAGCGATGCTGGATGTGTACGATATGTACTCTTCTCCCGTTTCCAGCCGTTCGCCATCCCGCTCGCCGTCGCGCTCCCCCTCACGTTATCGACGCCGTAGAAGTGCCTCAGTTGGCTCGATTGCGAGTGTGGTCAGCATTCAGACTATCCGCAGCAACACCTCGAATCTTGAAAATATGTCTCCTTCACCATCGCAGAAGTCCATGATCAGGCGCTCATCAGTGCCGCCATCGCCATACAAAGTCACCAGTACATCCTTTCTCCTCCCCTTCAATTCCCCAGAACGCCAAACCCTAGCTGAGCTGAAACTTTCCTCCGAACTGTCATCAACAACCACGTATCAAAACATCCGTGGCCCACGCCACCCCTCCGCCCCAGCCCAGCGCACCAGTGTGCAGGCCTCTATTGGGTTGCTGAGGAGGATGAATAGTGTGTTGTCGATTATGAGCGTGGAAAGCGAGTTATCAGGCGTCTCGCCTTCACCCTCAGTCAACCTTGGAAATACGGGGAAGCGTTTGAGTCCGGTGAAGGCGAAGAACAACTACCTGACTATCGGTACCAAGAAGACTATGCCGTCGAAGCGAGTATCCGAGCTTGCAATGAATATCGAAGCTCGTGCCGAACAGATGAGCCCTGAGAGGATTCTTGAACGTTCACCCGAGAGGTCGCCAACTTTTGTGAGCTTCAAGTCGGCGCATGCCTCGCATCAGGTGTCTCCTAGGGCATCGTCAACCTCAAAACAAGACGCAATGTTGAACGGCCCCCTCACCGCCACCTCCCCTTTCACGCCCACCAAGAACATGGAGGCGGCAACTAATATCGTATACAAGGAGTTGGAGGAGGAAAAAGAATACCACCGCCAATCCCAAACCCTCAATTCCATGGGTCTGCCCATGGGTAATGCGTTGGGGATTGTGCCGATTTTGAGTCCGCCGAGGTCGAGTTGGGCAGGATTGAGGGAGAGTCATCAGCTCCATACTATTAAGTCGAGTCCTACTCTGGGGGGACCTCCGAGGAACACGTTTGTGGAGAGGAGGCAGGAGATGAAGGGTGCCGTCGCCATGACTGAGCGAAGTGTCAAGGGTGAAGACGGGCAGGGTGACATCGGAGAGAGTGCGTTGGGGAAGATGGTACTTAGAGAAAAAGACAGCGGCGTTAACATGGGTGATGACAAACTTGAGTTTAAGGCCGATGATGAGAGGGGCGTCAAAAGGATGAACACACATCAAAGAGTAGAGAAGGTTAAGGCAATGGCGGCGGTGATTAGGGGGGAAAAGATGAAGGAGGAGGCGAAGAGGGAGAGTCTATATGATGAGATGGGATTTCTTAGACCAAGCCTGCGGAATTAGTCGATGCCAAGGCAGCGGCGGTAATAGTGGTGAGGAGGCTGAGCTTGCAGCTCGGTACTTTAAGGATTATGATGGCACTGGTGATGAGGAGGAGCTTTTAATACAGAAACGGAAGGAGAAGAGGGAATCGTGTGAAAGAAGGATGGAGAAGTTTGGATGGTCATCTTCTTTTAGAATGTTTCAAACGAGTAATGGTTTAGATCTTGGAAGATGGAGGCTGAAGCTTGTAATGTTATCGTTCTCGTATATCCCGTCTTAAGATATAAGATACAATAATAACAACTGATCTCTAGTTTTCAGAGCCCTCACAGGTCTCGATGTAGTTGAAGACGCAAGCCGAAGTAGCATCAGCGACAGTGCGAGCTGAATGCCAGAGCTGTCCTGCGGACCGTTTTTGTCTTTAGGGCTTCCGCAGTGTCGCATGATCGATGGTAGTGGCGATTGCCTAGTTCAATGTGATCGCCGGTGTGCAAACTGGTCGACCTTGTAACGCAAGTGCGAAGAGCGGCAAAGGGACGGAACCTAAAGTATAGGAGCAACAGTAGCTCTTCCTTGAATGGGATGATTGTAGCTTTGTATTGGTGCTTTGGGACAGTTCCGAATGCTGAATGTATGGCAGGACAACCCTTTAACACGCCTTACTACCTTTGCAAGATGTTGGTGTCGCGAACATGTTGTCGTAGATCTCTTATTGCATAACAAGCTGCATATTTGGCTCTATTTGCGATGAATGATGGTTTGGTAATGTTAACATTCTGAAGTTCTTCTGAACTGGTAGAACGTGTTCAGCGCCCCAGGGCTGCTTTTGCAAGTCGCGCTCGACTTCACCACGAAGTCTACCGCAGGTCATCCTCAACTCAATTTACGTCGACCTGGGCACATTTTTGGAACCGTGCTAGCGCCAAGCCCACGCCCATATATATCTTCCAGTTCCCCAAACTGTATACCAGTTTCCCAAACTGTATACAGCTCGAGCAATCCGAACAATCTCCAGCAGCTCTCCAAGATTAACTCATTTTGATCAATTGCTTTCTATCGGAAGAATCGGACTTTGATACCTGCCATATGAACATCATTCAACGATTTATAAGGCTACGGCTACATCGTGCTCGCGAATGATATCGTAATCAGAAGTCGGGAACCAAGACAGCATGTCGTCTTCTTCTGCGTACGTATACACCGCACTGCATCACACTCGAACATCAAGCTAATTGTTTACAGAACCTTCGTATCGCTCAGGGAGCTCTTCCCTCAGGGAGCTCTTCCCTCAGGAGCCAGCATCCTCTGCGCAAAATGCCTCTTCCAGACTTTCGCGAAGTTTGATGAGGAAGCGCATCTGCGCAAGCTACGTGTTGGGCAGGCCGCGAGGGCGTCTGAGGTCGCACAGTGGGCTGCAAAGAAAGGGGAGTACGAGCAGGAGAAACCGGAATTGTTCCGAGGATGTGCGCGTCCGAGGCTTGTTGGCTCAAGGCTACCCTTTGCCGAGCAATCCCCGTGATTTCTATAACCCTGCGTTGAAGGCAGAGAGGGATGGAAGAATGAGTCAGTAGCACCAGCAAAGGCGGGACTGTGTTAGGCACCGATTCCAGGAGCGAGCGTAATCATCTGAGAGGGAGCGTGAGCATTGGCCTCTGTTACCAAGGAAGCGGCCGGTCTTAGACTGGTGCTGATGTGATAGCATACTTTTTGGAACTTAAAGCCGACCTGGTATTACACTACCTCGACGGAGGCGACAACCTTTCCACTGGTATCGAGCTTTGAGCTTGGTGTTGGAGAAGAGAGGAAGTAAGTCATGAGGCCGTAAGGAACACTGATATAAAATTCCACTTCTTGAAGCTATTTGGCCGATTATAATTCGCTATTCTACAACGTTGAAGTCGTGAACAAATCCACCTCGAGGACGCTGCGCCTCGAGTTCATCGACATTTATCCTATCAACCGGGTTTCCTTGCTAGATACTCCGCGAACTATCCGTTTTCGAACGCTCTCAGCTTTCCACATCGCTACATCGACATCCAGTTCTGCGTCAGTGATCAGTTTTCCGAAAGCGGAAGGAGACGCCGAGGCAGATTGCCGGGCCAGTTTCTCGTGACGGCTCTTTCCCAAAACAAGTACCAGACTTACTTCAACTTAGGAGATGTTGCGGTTAGCAAGTTGGGTTTCAGGGCTACCAGAGGGGGAGAATGCGAGCCATGGACCAAATTCACAACGATTAATACCTGTTTCGTCGCTCAATTACCGGCTCTTGGCTTAGTCTCTCTCAAGGGTTTTAAGGGCGAAGGTTGTCCTGGAACAAACCTCCGCCACTATGTTGCTAAATATGGAGGATTTGGACTTATTTCCGTATCAAGCGCCTAAGTTTTAGGGATATAGGTTTGTTCTAGAACAAACCTGCTCTCGATATGAGGCACTCGGATAACTTTTGACCACACGCACCCTGAGGCCGCTTCGCTCTCTCTCTCAAAGTGCTCACGAAAACCAACGTCGTCTTTTGTCCTTAGAGGTCTATCTAAGCAGATTCCGCCCTCCAGATCTTCTTACACTTTGCATATACAACCACTGAAAAACTCGAGGTAGCTCCAGCTCACCTCAGCTCCACCCCACGACTTATGCGGCCGTGGGTAGCTTTGCGGCTGTGCTCAAAGTACAAAGAGGGCGAGTTGGAGATGTGAGATCGGAAGCTTTGGGGTGGACTTGATGTATATTGAAAGAACTGTGTGGCGAAGCTGCTAACTAATTGGTTAGTCGCTTATAGCGGCGGGATGTGTGGTGTATCGTGACCTTCAACTTTTAGAGTACAGGGATGATCTTGAGCAGTGTAAAACTTTAACAGCTAAAAAGGGAGTAGAGGCTGCAATTTGCTGCAATGTTGAAGTAACCAATAAAGGTGTGCACTGTCACAGTCATCTCAAGCAAACCCCCCCCCCAAGGTATTACTCCGCTAAGGCCATTTACAGGCCATTTGCTTTCTAGCTCTGCCGGAAAACAGCCGGCCATCTTAAATTAGCGAACACGAGTACCCAGCCCCGTGAATCAGATGTATGATAACCGATCTACTCGAGTTGCATCGAAACTTGCCGAGACATCCATGTTTCGATGGTTCCGACGGTGGAATTGAGTTACACACAGGTAGGAGTCTCGCGATTGACATCTCCTTTCTACTCCGATGACAGAATTCAGTCCCACATTTTGGTAGTGTTAAGATCCATCCAGAGATAAAGCTGGTTTGACATCCCAGCTAAAGATAACATTTGAGCCGCTTGTCTTAGCTATTGTACCCACAACTTTTCCAAGATAGCTCCCAACACTACACTTTCGGATACAACAATTGGTGGAAAATCCCTCCCATCTTACCTTTAACACATCGTCCTCACTCCTCGTCCCTCGCCATCCTCCTATCCTCCGCAACCCCGTGGTTCATTCTCATCCCCGGCGCCCCCTCATCTGTGACAGTATCATCAACGTCCTCCTCATCCTCACTCCCTTTCCCAATCATCCCCTCCTCATCCGAGCTCGCCTCCTTCTCAACCTCATCAATACTCCCATTCCCGTGTCTCTCATCTTCGGGGATATCACTTCCCTTCCTCTTTTTCTCGAAGTCTTTGGTATGAGCTTCAGCGAATATTTGAGTTAATGTCTGCCGGCGGCGCATGGATGGTTGTCCCGCATCTTCCGCTCCTGCCTGTGCACCCGTACTCTTCCCTGTCCCACCCCTCGACTTCGTCCTGCTGAGCGTCTGTGTCAGGACTCTCCGCAAACTATTCGCGCTTGCCCTACTAGTATCCTCTTGTGTCGGCACAATTTCCAACCTCGCCAACTCCTCCCTTCTTGCTCTATCCTTCCTTCTATCCTCTTCTCTGCCTGCCTCGAGGCCTACCTTAGGCGTTTCATCCTGCGCCAAGCTCCCAGAAAAAATATTATTAGAGTCCGAGGAGGATAACTTGTAAGGCAGCGGCACATCCCTACTCGCCTTAAACCGACTAACATTCGCCGCATGTTCGTTTTCGACGCGGAAAATTGTCCAGATCCCTCGCCTCGTAACCTCCGCAAAACTGGGGATTGTTAGTACGGGATCAAGATTAACAAGGAAGAAAAGCAACGTTAGGTGAAGACATGGAAGATGTGACGTACCTGATGAAGAACGATGCGGTAGTAGAGTGTTGGGTATCGTGCGTAAAAATGGCATAGAAGATCCAGTTCCACCTAAGTATGATATCGGCGATCATCGCTCCATAATAATAATACGGACTCTTATAACCTAACACCGGTCTCAGCAACGGGTATGATTTTCCGGTGGTCTTGGATAGCGATGTTCCTTCAGTCGTAGCCGGCTGCAGTAAACTCCAATCCATTCCCAGATCCCAGAAAGTAGAATAAACACTATTGCACGCCGCAACGGTGATGAACAGCGCCTGATTCGTCTTGCTTTTCTGTATGCGGTAGATCGATAAAAAGACGTAGTAAAGAATCGTAGTGGTGTACTTCCCAAAATTCGCCATGTGCGGGAAGAGCGCGCGGGTATCGTAGTATCGTCTCAGACACTGCAGGGCACGCCAGATACCAGGTAAAGCGGTGAGGAAGCCGAGGAGGCGGGAGTGGGAAGAGTTGCACATGGGGGGGTCATCCCAGTGCCGGGCGTAGAGGCAGAAGAAGAGCTCGATGTTCTGGGTGTGTTAGTCTCTGTGGGCATGGGAGGAGGAGTAGAATGCAGAACTTACGGCTGTGATGTAGGTAAGTGAGCAATACATGTCCCCCAAGAAGAAATCCCGGAACTCAACCGGATACAGTCCCGCCAGTAGCAACCTCCAGTGACTGTAAGCAAACCACTGCCTAGAGTGATGAAACAGCCCCGGCGTCGGCCAAAAAATAACAAGTATTGTGACAAAAATCAGCACCACAGGGTAATACAGAAACATCACCTCAGTGCCCAATCCACTAAAGTTGATCCACACAAACAACCCAAGCAGTAATGTGAAAAAGGCGGGGAACTCAGACATCTTCCGCCAGTCTAAGTGCGATCTCGGGTCGAATTCAAAGATAAATACGTAGTTTATCTTATTCCGAGTCCAGATCGCGCAGTCGAGACAGAAGAATGCGAAGAGGTATAGTCCCAATAGGTATCCTCCGTATATTTGTAGGAGGTAGGATGTCTGGACACGAAGTTCGGAGTTGGGATGGTTGGTGGTTAACGAATGAGCGTTGATGAGTCCTTGGATGCCAAAGACGGCACCAGTGCCGATGAGGAGGCCTGAGCGGAAGGCAGAGCCGGTAAATGTGCCAGTGGAGAGGGTCGAGGAGCGCAGCTTCCCTATTGCAACCTTGTGATTCCCCCTCTCGAAATACCTTGCGTAGAGATCTTCAACATCATGCAGATACCCATCCACCACATCTGACTGGACAAACCATGCTTTGTTGACTTTGTCACTCATATACCGAAGAGGAGGGTGGGAGTTTGCCGCTTTATCGTACTTCTTGTTTATCTTCCTAAATGCTGTGCGATTCAACAAGGCGTAGGATTTCAGAAGCTCGAGACTGCGGTAGTACTCTTTCAGTGCAAGCTTCAATTTCCTCTTTGCCGAGCGATACGGGACAGCGCCTGGTGCCCTGCGAACATAGTCCCTAGCGGGGTCATAGCCGCGGTGGGTGCTGGACATGCCTTCCGCCGTCTGTTCCTGGGATGGGATATGCGGAGACTTGGGCATGTGTGCCAGGTGGTTACTGTTCGCTCCAGGTCTGAGTTTTGGTTTCAGTGCGTCGAGGGCTTTTTCAACGGGTTTGGTCCAGCCGTTTGGGCCGGGCCTTTCATCTTTTGAGCTTGGACGTCCAAGTCCCAACCCGTGGAGACTGGTGAGGCTGGGTGCTCGAGTGGGCAGGGTGGATATATCGTGGAGAATTGAGAGGTGTTCGTTGTGATGTAGCTCATGGCTGCGCTTTACCTGGGCGATTTCTGCTATACGCCTATTTCGCATCTCGTGTAGTTGGTCGCGCAGCACCCGGAGACGTTCGCCAGCTTCATCTTCTTTGAGTTTGTAGAAGGATTCGACTCTTTCAAGTTGAGTGTCCATCCATTTGAAAAAATCTCTTTCCCGCGTTTTCACAATATCGAGAGGAATCATAGATACATCAGGCTCCTCCTCCATCGTTCCAGCCGTGAAAATACGTCGTAATAATGGTAGGGGTTGCAGGTTGGACTGGTTCGTTATATTTGCCGTGCTAGCATGTCGTATCATCGAACTGCCTCTTTGGAAGACAGAACCGATCGCAGTCCTGTGTGGATGTCTCACTTCCCCAATCGTATATGCCCCCGAATTCGTGGTCGCCTCCAACGTATTCGCAGCTCCTGTCGGTGCAGCCCCATCTACATCTCGAAATCGGCTCCGTTTCGGCATTGTATTTCTCTGCCTCTTCTCCAGTTCAGGACTTTGCGCCCTCTCTCCAGCCGTCAATGCAGGATCCGGAAGCTCAAGCTGCTCATGCATAAACTCGCTCCGGGGCGTGGCGACAAAACTCCCATAACTCGGCCTTAGATGATCAGGTAATTTCGAGCTTCCATCTCTGCTTTTCTTCTTTATCAATATCGGTTTCCGTAAGGCCTCGCTGTCGTCTGAGAGTTGGTGGGAGTCGGGATCCTGCCATTCACTTTCCACAGGCGTGTTATCTGAGGTTTGTGGTCTGTGATTTTGGTTTTGTGATGCTGAGGGTTGGGTCTTGCGCCCGAGGAGTGGGGAACCGGGGGAGTAGTAGGAGTCTCGTGGATCCAGGCGTGTAGATTTAGGCGTAGCGTTTATGCGACCCATGGCGCGGGCAACGGCTTTTACTTGCTTTTTGCCTTGTTTGTAGTCGAGGTATTTTGCGCGCCATTCTGTCGAGGAATCAGAATGGTGTTGAAGTGATAAGCGTAGGGCACGGAATGGGAGCTGGTAGAGAGGTAGAGAGGGTTACATACCAGGCACAAGGTCCTGCTCCAGCACTTTTGCAAACTTCATGGTGACAGCACTGGTGGAACAGGTCTAGATTGAGCTCGTTGCACTGATGAGACAGCTTAGATCAGCACGTACAAGGAGGGACAGAGGGCATTGCAGATTGTTTGTAGTTATATGGACATATATTGTATGATATTGGATGAAGATAGGCGTTGCGATATATAAAGTACAGTGTAATCAAAATCCGTTAAGTAGTTGGCTGTCGTGAAATGTGGTTAGTTAACCTTGGTGGATTTCTTTTGGTACGCGCACAAGTGTGGGGATAAGTCATGTGGGCCTGTGCGCCTGAGCTAATCGCAAAAGCGGTGAACATCATCGCCAGTGGCGGTTCGTGCAACAACACCCTGAAAAGTATACTCCACTAACCGCGCGGCATCGGCGGCTCAAGTGACCGCCAAACTTCTTTCCTTATCACCACCAAGACACATTCTGATGACATTCATGGAATATGGCCCTCTTTCCGAGTTGTGTCATTTCTTGGCTCATATCCGACGAAGCTCTTAATGGCAACGAAACCTCAAGTGGAAAGGACAAGGAGCGCGATATATTCTGGGTATAATTTCTTCTTAGGCCAGAGTTGGAACTCTGCCAGTACAACGTACCGAAATAGAACCGTCTCCGTCCTTTCCCTCTTAGTCGCCGTGTCTCACTCAGCACATGTATCTCCTCGCAGGCAACAACGCGAAAGAAAGAGCAGGGATATCACGTAAGTATTCCAGCAACAACCAGTCTTCACTGTTCATCGTATTTCATGTTTCAAATATCGCCTGTAACATCTCCAATCTTTTATCATATTTGCTTTATGTCTTCTTACCGTTGTCTTCATCCTTCTTTTACTCCTCGACGTCGATAACCACAGCCTATTTCATCAACACCCGCTGCACACATCTTCACCTAACAACTCATCTCTGTTGACTATGGTAACACACAAATCCACCCGCACCCGCAAGCCATTCACCTCAGTCTCGACCGACCTCGCAACAACAACGAAGATCCGCACAGTCATCCACTGGCTCACAATCCTCTTCTGCCTGGCGGCGATGATTACAATTATCTACTACCGCGCAAACCGCATTACCATCCCAGACCATGTTTGGGGAGTCTTGGCCTGTTTCTTTGTTGCGATTCTAGTAGTCCAGCTTATCATCTTCTTGCTGGTAATAAGTTATAAGAAGAGGATAAAGAGCGCTGGTGACAGGGCCAAAAATGACACCCAGCCTCGCAGGTCTAGAGATCCGAATCAGGATGGAAGTCGAGGTATAGGCAACACTCAACGCACGACTCGTAGCAGGGAAAGAAGCCTTGGCCGCGATCAGAACAACAGCCACAGAGAAAAGGACGCCGATTGGGGGACCGTTCGAGACAGAAACGCACGTCACGCCGCCGCCCGTTCCCCATCCATCCAATGGCGGCTCATAGCTTCCCGCCTCACTGAGAAGCTCGGCAACGCATGCGAACAATACGAACTCAAACGACACGGCCGCATACCGGGGAGGAACTGGAATTCGAGTCGAAGCAGTATTGAAAGATTAAGGAATGAAGAGAAGAAGCCGATTGAGGAATTGGTTGAAGGAAGCAGACTTGAGGAATACAGGAAGGCTAAGAGGGAGAGGGTGATGAGTAGGGAGAGGGTGATGAGTAGGGAGCAAGAAGCTGAAAGAGAAAGGGCAAGAGGTGGTAGGAATAGCTGGACTGTTTGGCCGTTTACACAGCATACGGCAACGTCTGCCACAAAAGATGAGAAAGGTAGAACTGGTGATCGGCACGACGAAAATTCAAGAGACCATCACCGACCAATCGATATGACGCCAAACAGGCCGCCACCAGCACAAAAAAGCCTCTGGGGCTCCCTGAACCAATTTTCCGGTACCTCAATCTCGAACAATAATTTCCCCAAGGAAGCACGAGCAGTCGGTCTCCACAATTATACCACTGACCTTGAAGTTCCCAGGCCAGCACACTATCGTTCTCGAGATCGAAGTCCCAAAACAGCTGATGGTGCGGTAGGTAAGTACAACACACACCGACTCGAAGAAGCCAAAGACACAGCCTTTCCTGCGCCGTCGAGTCTAGCTCGTCCTCAACCGCTTCATCCGACTCAGCCAATACTTAATCCGTTGGCTGCTCACCCTGTGCAGAAATCTCAGCAAGCTCGTCTTCCGCGTCGAGATCTGATGAGTGGGCAGAAGTTTGACATAATTAATGTTATTGAGCCTATGCCGCCTGGCACTAATCGCCGAAAGAAAGAAGAGAACGCAACGGTGATAGGGTATGGCGGAGAGAGGATCGTTGTGAATATGAATGACGGGAAGAGTGACGGGGAAAAGGAGAAAATAGATGGAAAGGATGCTAACGGAAAAGAAGAAAGGCAGAGAAAGAGGTGGGGTAGTCTGCCACAGGGAGTTGTCGGGACAGGACTGCTAGCGCATCCGACAGAAAGTGTGTTGCAGGGGTACACAACCTGGCATCCTACGATGAAAGATGGCGAGTTATCGGAGGCAAAGGGGAAAGATTATGATGATGAGGCCAAGAGGGGAACTGAGTATGAGGGAATCGAATATAACGCTAGGAATCCATCGACAACGAAGCGAGGTAATTTACGGAGACTGAGGAGGAAGCGAAGCTATGATGAAGAGCATGAGCTTGAGAACTGGAGAAGAAGAGATCTGGAATCAGGCTTTGGATTTCAGGAGGTCGAGGAAATGTTGCAGAGTCAGAATCCGAGGACTAGGTTGGAGAGCAGGCTCAGTGATGAGATTTGGAGAAAGAATAGGGAGACGGAGGATTCGAGGTTGATATTGGAGAGGGAGAAGGCTGATAAAAGGCAGAAAGAAGGGGAGAGACAGAAGGTGCAGAGGGAAAAGACAGAAACGGCGATAATGTATAAAAACCAGGTGCGAGAACATACAAAGGAGCTGAAACTTGGGGCTGCGGTGAGGATGGCTTGGAAGGAGAGGAAGGAGAGAGAGACGCAAAAGATGACGAGGGAGATGCGTGCGAAAGAAGAGGAGTTACAATGGCAGGAGAATAAGAGGGTGAAAGAGAAGGAGAAAGAATATGTAGAAATAATCGAAGTTCTAAGACGAAAACTGAAGGAGCGAGAGGTGAAGGAGGATAGGGAGTACGTCGAGCGACTCAAACAGAGGAACCGTAAAGCTCAAGAAAATCGGAAAGATGGGAAGGGAGAAGCGGCCAACTCAACTAATGTCTCGGCTACCGAGAAGACTACTGATGAGATTCAACAGAGGATGGCTGACTCAATGCGTCTTTCGCTGCACACGGATGCCACTTTGCCGTCGGCACCGGGATCGGACGCAACCAAGATTTCTGAGGAACAACCTCCAGAGGAAAAAGAACTGCAGCGCACCAAGTGGCTCGAGCACAACTACAAGGCTTTCGAAAGCGAACAGGCTCGCAAAGACATCGAAGAGGCGCTTAACCCGCGGAAGACAAATACTTTGTCTATGTGGGAGAAGGATTATCGACGTGATCGCGGATCAAGCTTTGGTGCGGGGAGTCAATTCACTTCGTTCACTGGCTTTACGGAGGAGGAGAGTGAGAAGAGCAAGCATAGTATGAGTAGTCAGGAGATTATTGCAGAGGTACAAACGAATATGAGAACATTGGAGACTAGAATAAAGGAAGCGGGATTAAATGGCAACTGGTTCGAGCAGAAAGGGTTGAAGGCGGAAATTGGGGAGAGTAGGGCGTTGCTGAAGGAATATAGAGCTTTGGCTGCCGGCTTTGGGAATGCGAAGGAAACACATGTTGATCCGGCTCAACATGCGCAGGACCCCAAGATACCAAGACCGCTGCCGGGTATGTTTGGGTACAATAATCAGGCTACGAAAAACAAAGATATTTCCAAGGTGAGGGAGAATGGGAAATCGAGGATTCCTGTGGTCAAGCATGGAGAGGGCAGTCTAGTGGGCAATGAGTACTAAAGAAAGGAATGGAACGCTGCCCTTCCATCAAACTAAAGGCTGATCGACACCCGTGACTGTGGCGCCTGTCAATGTTGGCGCAGAGATCTATATGGGTCACCTTAGGATGCATATAGGAAAGTTAGAGCAAAGGCTTCTCTAGGTATGAAGAATGTCATTCTCTGATTTCTGAACTCCTCTCGGTCCTCGGTTTTTCTAAAGGCATAGGTATAAGACCCCTGTTCGCAATCTTTCAACTATGTAACATCTTCTAATATACATCTATGCGCCGAAAATATTAATTCCCACATCGCCAAGACCTAGATCCTAAGTTGCAAGGTCAAGACATGCGTATTCAAGAAGTGTCGCCGAAAGTTTGCAAGTCCAGAACCACCCCATATGTTCGCATTACAAGGGACACTGAGACAGAGTCGCCGAGTAATTCCCAACCCTATGCGCCGTCACCTGATCTTTCATAGACTGACAGATCAGCAACTCTTCTTCAATCTAGTTATAGGAGCCCTCATCTCCCGAAACACAAATTTTTGCACAATCACCCATAGGATCCGAATCCTGAACCGCCAAGACTCCTGTTCTGCTGCGCCGTCGCATTCGCACTCTAAATGGTAACGTGCAAAGTGCTCCGCCACGTCTCGATATTGCCATAGCAATCACCCTTCTTCTCTTTAGGGATTTTTTTCAGATTCTGGTTATTTGCCACTGTATCGCAGCCTTTTTGCGCGGAGATCAAGTTGATCGGCTTCGATAAATAAGCAGTGGTTAGTTCTCCCCACAACTGAAACCGCCCCCAAAACTGAACACCACGTGTAGTGTGCAGCAGATCTCAGGAATGTAGATCCGCCCCTTTATCCGCAAATTTCATACGGAACCGGCCACGGACGGATCAGCTGATTCTCGAATAGTACTGCGTTCGACAAAGAGTCGAGATTTTGTTGTGTTGGAGGATAGAGGATCCAGGCCTTGCGAACGTCCGAGGCGATCACCTGGAAATAGCCCCTGTATCCAATATCATAATGCAGATCCGTGAACGCCCATGCCATTGTAGCTATCGCGGTGTTGGCAACATTACCCATGGCCTCTGTCATGTTTCAAAATCGTCCAACACTGGCCTGTGAACTTCGTCTTGCCTGTCATCTGAGCGGCCGGTGACGCGAAACTGGTAAGCATGGTGAAGTTGAAGCATGTATCTGGGAGGACAGCCGGTCGATTTTTTCGTCTCACAATGGCTTGGGTGAGGATCTTGTGAGAGATCTTCTTTACACCTTAGTGCTTGAAACCAGTTATCATATCAAGTCGCTCCCGTTCCAATAGTCGACAGCGTGCTTGTGCACGTACTGGAGTTCCTTTTGAATGTGGGTTGTTTTCGCCCTGTGGATTTTCATCTCGTCATGCTTGCCGATTATCTAGTGTAGAAAATCTGCGTATTCGTTTGCCGGTCTGCTGAATTATGAGTTGGTGGTGCGCCGGCCCCAGGAAACTCGTTAATGCCGTCCCCAGAGGGCGGTGGCAACTGAGCTGGCACGTGCGATGTCGAGAGGTTCCAAGGTAGTGTGAAATGATGGACCGCTGGTGGGGTTAGCTGGGATACAAGTGTCCTCAGGGAGGTTCCAGAGGTTCTCCTGGCGGAAGCAGTTGAGGAGCGCTGATGCGTTCGGTGGGTTGGGGGCTGGAACTGGTGGTATGCTGAAGGGTTGTGGGAGTAGAAAGGCCTTTGCGTAAACGTATGTGAGATAAGAAACGTATAAAGATTTAAGGCCGCAAGTTGCATTGGGGACGATTGTGCTGTTTAATGATACGAAAAGCAACCTTCCACACATTCGCGTATAACCATCCTCGACCTCTCCTCCGTCAACCCTCGTACTCATCCTTCCTTTGAGTCCAGCACAATCCTCCGCATTAGGATTGCACCCTCGACTCTCCTAAACTCTTCGCACACCTCAAGCTTCTTTCATTCTAGATAAATTATCCGCATCAGGCACAATAGACTTGAGCTTTCCTCGACACCTTTGACAACTTCTTTCAATTCCCAAAAGTTAGCCGGATTGAGCGATCTCATGAGCTCTTGAAAGAAAGGGGCTTCCATGTATTTAACATCCCTCCAACGCTTGAAGTTCTTGGTCGCCCTTGTTTCTCGACATCTCCACAACGCACCCCAAGAAACCCTTAAGCCTGCCTCGGCGGCATCCGGGAACGGCGAACCTTGTTGCGGGTTCAGGATCCAAGACCGAGTAGACCAAGCAGAATGTCAGAACGAAGTGTTTCAGTTATCTATTGCTATTTGTTCTACTTAGTGGTTATATACTGCAATGTCGTTGTTTTTCGCTTGCCCTTTAGGACTCAACTTGTCCTTAGAGCAGCAACTGCGGCTCGCTGCGGATGAGTAAGGCCGAGCGCAAGTGGCCTCGTCCCCTTCAACCACAACAAACCTGTCATCTTCGCCCGACGATCACAGCCGCTCCTGCATCTTCTTGACCAGAACACGCACTCGGTCCTCTGTTGCAAGGAAAAACTCATCAGTCCGCCAAGGATACATGCTTCCTCCGTATTTGCACAGTGTTGGGCACGAAATAGGCTGTAATAATAGGTTAAGCGGTTAAGCCGCCAGTTCAACCTGATGGCGAGTTGTGAATCGGTTATTGGGTTAACAGACGACTTTGCCAAGCCCGTAGTATGTGCTTTAAAGAGCTTTCCTCCAAACCACATTTTAGCAGCGTGGAGTTGTAGCAGCTAGACTTCCCGAATCTGTCTGATAATGCCAGTACTCCTTCACTTATCCTCAGATACTAACGCTCAGAAGATTAAATGACGAATACCGCATTAATTAACCTATAAGGTCTGAATGTCTAAGCCAGTTGGACCATCTTACCCTTCCGCTCATAGCAACATATAACCAGGTAGGGCTCAGGTACACAGGGCCAAAAAAGGGACGTTTAGCAACTATAATATGCAAGCTCAAACTTTGACCTTACCGCAAAATCTTCCGTTGCTACATTGAAATCTGGAAAGGAAACTAGAACTTCGAAGTCAATGAATTTCCCAGTCTTCAGCGGTTTATGCGATGTAGTCGGATAATAACTGCTTAAACCGACGGTTATAGTCAGCCGTGACAATTGAAAGAGTAACCCTATCTCCAAGGTTATAACAGGCTATATACCAAGACAGCCAAGCTAGGCTAGACCAGGTTAAATTTCCCAGTCAGGCTTAGTAGCTCCATCTTTTCCCTCCACGCAACGCTTTACCTTGTTAAACTACGAGTACAAGCAATCGTAGAGTATTGGAGTAGATTAGAATCAGCTTTCAACTAAAATTATCTTTCACTGTTTTAGCTCAAACCCGCATAGTGTTTCTACAAAATCTTGCTTAAAAAAAGACTAGCATGTGGTTGGAAGCTAAGCCATGTAACCAACCGTATCACCTTTGAGCGTCAGTATGCCCGTTATAACCTTGGCTTGAGTTCGACCCCATTCAAGTATTCTTTAACCACCCAAACCGAGGCGGAGACCGAACATTGGAATTTTCCACCGAAGGTGAATTATTGGTGACTTAATAAGGTATGGTATGATAAATAACGATAGATAGCACAATATAACGCTGGGTCAACCTCCCCTTCCCTTTGTGTTCCCCTATTCCTCGTCATCCCAGTTCACCACAAGCCCAACGGGAACGGGCCATACACCACTGCCGTCGTTCTTGAGGTAAGAAGTATACCCGTGATTCCCCGGCACCTTCCTCAGTCCATTAGGGTTGCGTTTATCCAACCTCAAATTCTTGAGCGCGACGAACGACTTGAGCATAGTAACCATAGCGACCTTACTAGCGTCAATTCCGGCACACTCATGTGGCCCATACCCATAATGAATATATTTCTCCATCGGTCTGTCCAACTTAACCTCCAGCGGATCCGGGAATGCTGTGGGGTCCAAGGAGGCCTGGACAAGGTTCAGAAAGATGGGCGTCCCAGCCTTGACCTCCTCTGGGTCTGCAGATCCCTCAGTCTTTGGCAGGGAGGTGGTTGTGGTACAGAGACGGCCCAGGCCACAGGTGTGTCTTAGACGAGCACCCTCCATGAAATAATGAAGGAGGACGTCATCAGATTCCTCATCATCCTTCAAGGCGAGGTCGCGCATAGTCGCGAGGTGCGAGGTGCCATCTGTGAGGTAGTACTCCAAAACCTGCGTAAAAAGCTGCGCCTGATTCGCCACCATCGAACTCGCAGTCGGCAGCAGCTGTCCCCACACCACATCCTTAATCCCCAGCCCACTCTCCAACAACCTCTGCACCATATGCACGCCATACTCGCTAAGCCCATTATTCTTCTCCGTGTGCATTTTCTCGACCAGCTCAGCAATAATGCCGAAGCGCGCCACGGACTCGACGTTGAGCAAAACAAGGGAACCAAGGGTGTCGACCAGGGCTTTAGCGGAGGTTTTTAAGGCGTGGGAAGAGACTGGGTTGACGTCGTAGAAGATGGAGAAGAAGAGGACACTTAACACCTGTGCCAATTCTTGCTCTGTGTAGATTCCCAACGGATTTTTATCGGTCTTTATCGGCAACGAAAACAGACTCGCGCTAAAATGCGTATGCGCCAACAACGCCACATCGCGCGCAACATCGACGGCGTTGTGTCCCGCAATCTTGTAGCTGTATCTGTCGAGCAATTCGGAAGTCTTAATCTCGTAGAAACCTTTAACCTCCTGGTTCCACTTCCCCGGATACAGTGCCTTCATTACCAACTTCCTGCTCTCCTCATTCTTCGGCCCGTCGCCAGCAAGGCAGTAGTCTTGCCCGCGGACGATACCCCTCTTTGGGTCAGAGCAGAGAAATTTGATGCTCTCGCCCCATGTGACTTTGAATGCGTCTTTGTTCTTCATGATCGCCGTAGCTGAAGCGTGGGACTTGATCTCCACAGCATGCGGCTTAGCCTTCGGCGCCTCCCAGCTGTACTGTCCCTTCGTCTTGAGCTGGGATTGGATGACGAGGTTTTCGGCAGGTGTAACGAAGGGGTAGTGTGCGTAGATACTATTCCCCTTAAAATGATTGGGGAAGGCACCGATGAGCAGTTTGTACATGACGTGTCCGAGGTCGACTTTAGGGTCTGAGTTGCACGCCGTGAAGCCGTAGTTTGTAAGATTCGCGCCGGTGAAATCCGTAGTGTAGAACCGGTCTCCGCGCACGAGTGCAACGGCGTCGGAGAGGATTGCGCGGGAGATCGTAAAGTTGACACACAACCCACTCCCTGGCGTATAAACGGGCTTCGCCTTCTCGGCCACGAGACCAGGATATAGCTCAACGAAATCCGGGGAGTCATAGAGGTTCTTCAACTTCCTCGCCACTTCCGGATCGGGATTGATGTCAAGGAACGTCTCGTGGGGTTTCAGCCCAAAGAACCTCCTAAACTCGTTCAGCGAACACAAGTTCCATTGCCTAGCCTGCATCATGCCGAGGATTTCGACACTCCTCATAATCGTCGGGACTCTGTTAGCGCCAAAGCTTCCGGCGCAATCCTCGATACTCTCTTGGATTATCTGCACGAGGCCGTCTTCAGGGAGTGTACCGTCCTCGTTCCTCGTCAATCCGGCGAATGGGCGAGCTTGAGGGTCCTCCGGCAAAGCAGCGCTCATCTTATGTAAACCCCCAAGCAACTCAAACAAACTCATAGCCTTAGGATCCTTCCCCGGAAAGAGGCGCGCGTACTCGGCCTGTGTCCACTTATCGTCTTTGTCACTCAGGGCGGAGTGCCAGCGGTAGATGAGGTTGAACTCCGCGGAGACGGAGTTTCCACCCCCCTCTGGGGTGGGTACGTTGAACATCGTCTTCGTAGACACGGAACGAGGATCCAGAGCCCAAGTGCTGTTGGTGCGGTTCAGGTTCAGGATTGTGCGCACGTAATCTTTGAGGATGATATTTACGTAGAGACCGCAAGTCACCAGGCGGCCGACGTTGAAGAGGTCGTGGTCGTATTTTGACCATGCGTCGCTGTTATCCTCTGGTGTGCCCGAGGGTTTTGGGAACCTGTTGTTTTCGTTGATGCTGTTTCCATTAGCACGTGGCGCCAGGTCAAAAGTGAAAGACGGAGGAGACGCAGAGGAAGGGGGGAGTGGGACTTACAGAGCTAACATAGAGACGATGTTGTTATGATACCTGTTGAAGCAGATCAAGAGCGCGCCAACACCGGGCGGGAAGCCCAGCAATCTCTTCTCGCTAAAGCAATCCGGCTTGATCTTGCCATCCTTGAATGTCCTCATGAGTTTCTGCTCTTCCCAGTCATTTCCATACAGCGGGCTCAAATCCAAATAACTACTCGTCTTCGAAATCGTAAAGTCCTCATGACTCGTCTTGAACAGATCATGAATAATAATGCTAGCGAGATAGAAAAGCATACTCGAGACCTTATTAGGGTGCTCCTCAAACTTATCCCCTCTATCCATCAGCTCATCGAAAATATCCCCTGGATCCGGGAGCACGGTATTCTGCAGGATCTCCGGCTTGACACTCCTCGAGTACGGTTGATATGCCTGTCCAAGCGTAGGGTTGTGGATGTTATTCCCATATCCATCTGGCTTGCGATACTGATACTCTTTCCCCAGACTCATCGTCGGTGGGTGCGGGAGCGCATCCCACAAAGTATCAATCAGCGTATCTGTTATCTGCTTCCCGAACTTGGAATCTCCTGGCAACTTCGCCATACTGGTAACAAGTTTCTCGAGGTTGAGATCGGCATCGTCTTGCCAGCCCTGGGCTTTATGTTGCAGCGTTTCGAGGAGGGTTTTTGCGTCGGAGTGATCCATTTTTGGGAGGTCGAAGAGCAGACTGCCGGCGTTTTCGGCGCGCTCGTTAAGTGGTTGGTGAGGGTAGGCCGCGTTGACGGGTCCGAGGGCGGCTTTGAAGAGAGAGGAGATCTTTTCGAATGCACCTTCGACGGCCTCGCGGAGGGGGGCTTGGTGTTCGGCTTCTAGAGACATGGTGATGGTGTGTAGAGATTGTCTGGAAAATGTCGTATATAGGTAGCTAGTAAAGATTGCGGTATATATATATATCTCAATCAATCTCCAAAGCTCGCTTGTTTACTCTGAACAAAAGATGCGATACTTAGATGCGCGCAGCTTCGACGCAAGAGACGGTATACAATAAAGGAGGAAAGATGGAGAGGGATGGGTTTGATAGGAGAAAGGACGATGGTGGGCAGGCAGCTCTTTTTGAAGTATGAGCAGCAATAACTGCTCAGCTCGGCCTCTCTGCTTCCATCACCCCACTACCAGCTTACCTGCATACGACCTACCACCTTTGAGGGTTGCGCCGAAGGCCTATTTCAAGGGTTAAGTCCTCGGAAAGTTCTTCTGCTCACCGATTGGTGAAAATGCCAGTGGAATCGGGCGTAGGCTAGTCTTTAACAAGTAAGAGATAATAAGGCTGGGCCATACGAGGGTATTTGCAGATTGCGGTTGAGGCTGAGCATGCATGATTACCGCTGAGGAAACGATTTTACATTGACGATTGGCTGGTAGGGTTGATGGGGGTGCTGATGTCGTGCAGAGGGGTAGGGCGCTAAAGAGTACTAACAAACTGCAAAGAATACCACCGAGGATGAAGGAAGGCTTTGAGAGCACGGAGTGGACATTAGGGAGTAGCCTGAAAGATTTCGTGATAGCAAGGGAGTGGTGGACAATGGTAACAGTCTGCCTTACCTAGCCGGGCAGCGAAACGCACTAAAGAGTGACCAAAGCTTATCAAACGGCGAGCAGGATGCGAACCTCAGGTCTTCGCAGCATTTTGCGAGTTTCGGTTGGCTGTCAGTCTGCTTGCTGGCACCTGCTCGACTCTCCTCGTATGTTCACCACTACCTCTTGGCTCAGCGACGTTTTCTCATTTCCAATCTGAGGCTTGACTTGTGTTTAAGGCAGCCGAATGAGGCTCCGAATAAAGAGAAGGGAAAGATATTTCAACATTTCGGAAAGTGAAGAGTGCTGACTTACTTCCCAAACTTTCTGCACTTCGCGCGGGCCGCCAAAGCGAACTCGCCTAGCCCGCTCTTAGCTGCATATCAAACCCACGTAAGCCCGCTGTCGATTCGGGGTCCCCGAGGTCGTCCAACCACAACAGATCTGTCTGTCAGCATTTGTGAGCTGCGGGGTTCTATTTTGAGCAAATCCGTTAAGGGTTTTTGGAAAGAAGCGAATTCAAAAGTAGTCGCATCTGCAAATAAACCGATGGAAAAGACTTGTAAACTTCAAGAGTTGAACGTGAAGTGAACAGTACGTGTTGTTGTGGCCATATATCGTGCTACTCCACAGTCAGCACTGAGGCCAGTGAAGGGCATGAATTACGGCCCAAACACATACTCGATCCACCAATCCCGTAAAGACTCCGCGTTATCAGACTCAAAGCTTTGGACTAGAAACTCAATACCCTTCCTCATCAACCTCATAACTACCCTCTTTCCAATCAGTCAATTCGGCCCAGCGAAACTAGATCATATTACCTTGGCCACGTGTCGCCAGACTGCGTCGCATTTGATTTTTCTTCCTGCTCGTATCACAATTCTGACGTCTCTTCTTAGGTACGTACAGCACCCAGTCCATCCAGGGTATAACTACGCACCAAAGCTTCAAGATGTTGGAGGGAAAGGGCAAGAAAATATGCTCACACCATCAACGTATGCTTTGTTTGCGGCTTGGGATATGTTGAGTATTCCTGGCCGTTTTTTTTTCCCTCATATCTCTATATGCCTCGCTTTTTGAGTTTGTTGATGATAAATGCTTGAGTTTGAAGGCTGCTGTTAATGGCCAGCAGTTTTCTGTGTAGCTGCCATTAGCGAGTTACCTTGTTGACTGGGGCGGGATAAATGGATAACAGCGCATATTCACGCCGTTAAGCTTTGGAGAAAAAGTGAGGACCAAATGGGGAGAATCAATATATGAATTGTCTTTGGAGTTTTCCTTTACTGAGAGTGGCAGAAGAAGAGGGGTTCATCGGAGAGGTGGACGGCTTTCTATGGAGGGGATCTTATAGTGTTGTGCTTAAGCATTGCTTGTGGGCTGCAAAGCGATCTGTGAAGATGTTAGGATAGTGAAAAGGGGTGGTGATAGCAATAAATCGTGAGAAGGAGAGTAAGTATTACTAGGCAATTCTCTGCTGTATGAAACAACATCAAGAGCGGAAGAAACAGCATCAAGAGCGGAAGAACGGGACAGGTCATACAATGTCCGACTTCCCAGTTTTGTTTCTTATTTTGAAAAAGGTAGATCCTCGCCAGGCAGAGGCGCTTTTTATACTGTTTCTCGCAATGTTGGTGCGATTGGTTTCTAGTCAGGTAGGGCTAGGCAGATATTCGCTGCCAGGAATGAGGGCTCTACCATGTTGTTTATTCTCTAATCTGTTCGTGGTTGTAGAGGAGTAGAAGTCTAGACGCTGGCCAAAACAAGCAATGCAAGCAACAGGCCCATAACCCCCACCCTTATCCGCGCTGTACCTCTAAACAACGTCACCAAACCCAGCAGCGTAGCAAGAGACACGATAATCGTTGGAGTTAACCAAGAATTCTCAAGGCCACCCTTACCCTCCGCCATTGCCGCATCAGATTCTTCAGCAACAACGGCCATCAAACCCTTCCCACCAGCCACTCCTCCGACCTCGCCACCGAACCTCTCCCCATCAACACAAACCCCCGAACTGCAAGAAGAGATAACAGAGGACAGGCCTAGCTTACTGGTGTCCCCCTTTATCTCTCGTCTCAACTCATGAAGGTTTCATAACTTCGAATCCAACTCTTCGAATTCCGTAATATCCTTGACCGGCCTTGGACCAGCCGTGATCATCATACCACTCTTGAAGGCTCTGACATCTGCAATCTCCTGCACTGGGACGCCATTGCCCTCGACGACGCTAAGATTCTCAACCATCTTCTCAACCTCACCAACAGGAGTCTCGGCAGATGTAGCGACGGCCGTGCTGGATTTGCTAACTCCTTGGGCGAGGAGATGAACGGCCATCTTGGCTCTGTGTTGGCTGGATGGGTCGACGTATTTGGCAAAGAACTCGATCATATCTTTCTTCGTCAAATGACGAATGTGCTTTTCGTCCTCAAACACTGTTTCAAATTAGCCATTGCCCCTCTCTCACTCTCTTTCCGAAAGGTGTCGCCAATGCGAGGGACTCGGAAATGACTGACCTAACTCAAAATCAAGGTAATCGCTGCCGATGTGCGTCCACAACCTCCCACTCTCCTGTCCCAGATTCTTCAACTTCTCAAGCCTCTTCGTAATCAAACTCCTTTTATGCCCCTCAAACTCCTGTTCCGTCATCTCCTCCAGCTTCGTGCTATAACCACAAAGAAAGTTATCAATCCTGCTCTCCAGGTATTCCGGTTTCCTCTCAGACTGAACTATGAATCTATACCCAATCGTCGTAGTCGTCTGCCTCGCACCACTAAACACCACATAGCCCAGCTGCTCCTTCGTCCTCAACTGATCAAAAGCCGGTTCGTGCGTCAACTGATCTAAAAGCAAGGTCTTGGCCCTCAGCTCCCTATCTGCCTTATCCCCGAAGTACAAAAGGTACTCAATACAATGATTAACATTCGCTGGGTCCTTGAGTGTGCGATTGTAGCCGAAGTTCGAGCCGGGTGGGAAGACAAGCGAGCGCAAGACAGGCCATTGAACCTTCGGCAATGGGCGCGGAGAGAGGGTCGACTGGATGAGGTCGTTCAGCTTCAGCGCATCTTCGCGATAGATGTTGCCGTGGACGAAGGACTGTATGGATGTTTGGCGGAGGAGCTGCGGGTAGAAGTTCTTTACATCCTGCGCCGTCAAGGCCGGAAGTTCGGAGAGGAGATGGTCGTTTATGAAACCGCGTTCCGAGTTCAACCAGCGCGTGAAGTCCCCCACTTGGTTGTAGGGTTGCTGGAAATCCCAGTTCTTCATCCCGCGCATCAGGCGTTCTTTGACAATTTCGAATCTATCCTCCTTGACCTCAAGGTCTCTCATCGTCACGAGGACCTTTTGGAGGAGGACAGCGAGCTTGTCATTATACCCCGAGATTTCCACGTCGATGCCACCAGAGAAAGAAGCGACGTCGTAGTTAAGACCAGCCAGTTCCGCGTCGTATGCGTATTCTTCCAGCGCATCACGGACAAGCTCAGCATATATGCGCGCTTTAACTGTGTTCTCTGCCGTGGCCCCAGGCAGCGGATTCCTCAACACGATATACAGATTCGCCTTCGGCACCCAGAACGTATCGTCCTTCTTCCACCACGCCTGCACCGCCCCATCCGCATCATTCCTTATCAATTTGGGTGCAATCGTCGGAGACTCAACCTCTTTCTTCTCCACGTCCAAATTCTGGGGGATGAATTGATTTCTATGTGGAAGGTGCAACTCGGAGAGACGGTCGGCAGTGGTGGAGGTATAGGAGGATAAGATGGAGGTCATGAGTGGGGAGGGAATTGGCTCCAGGCGATACTCGGTGCCATACCATTTCTCCTTTTGGTCCCAGTCGCCACGGAAGGTTTGTGAGACGATCGTCATTTTAAAGTTATCCGGCCTCAAGTAAGACAGTCCCTCCTTGATGAGCTCCGGTTCGAATTTACGCAATCTCGAATCGCCACTCAGAAGCCATTTGCGCGGAAGCGGAAGTTGCATGACGGCGGATGTGCGAGAGGTAAATTTGGAGGCCGGCGACTTTTGTTTGAACTTGAAGTCGACTTCAGCCATCATCCTATTCTCTTCAAAGATCCACTCCTGCGGTGCCGAATCGTTCAACATGCTGATGTACTGGAAGAAGACTTTAACGATCTCCTCATAGTTCTTCAGCCCCTCTTCCGTAAGTCTGATCTGGCAGCTAAACAGGCCCAGCGAGCCCGGAGCAACTGAATACGCGCCCGAGGACAGCCCATTGGCCCAGCCCTTAGCCTTGATATACGCCATGATACTCCCCGGCCCCTCATGCCCAATCAAATGGCTGATGTACCTCGACGGCTGAGACTCGAACAGCATTTCCTCATCCAGATACGGGAATGTCAATTCCAGACTCCTCGAATCCATAACCGGCTTAGCGAAGGTCTGTGTCCCCAACTGCTCAGGGAGGTACGGCGCGATGCCTTCCCATCTATTCTGCGGCAGATTCTTATCCACCACGTCGTCGAAGAGCTCCGCCGCCCATGTCTCCAGTGTGTCTAGGGGTTCGCGGCCCAAGATGACAAGCTTCATGCGGTTGGCGGAGTAGTATTTCTTGTGATGCTCAATAAAGGCCTGGCGGACATCAACACCCTTGCTCTCCGGCACATTTTTCAGCGTTTCTAAGCTTCCCGTCGAGAAGTGGCAATACGGGTGTTTTGGATTAGCAGTGGCTTTATCGAGTTGGTGGAGGCGCCATTGATCGTTTTGGAGGTTCTTCTTGTGCTCTGAATCCACAGCTCTGAGCTCCCTGTCGAGGGTGGAAGTGAGGAATAAAGGCTCGATGAAGAACTGCGCGAATCTGTCCAGAGCGCCATATAATGGTCCCGACTCTCCCTCCGCAGCATTCTCAGACCCCTTGGCTGCGACCTCGAAATAGTAATTCGTTGAGGTGGCGGCGGTGTACGCGTTTGAACTTCCACTATTCGCGGATAGGTACTGACTATACTCATTCTCAACCGGATATTTCTTCGTCCCCATAAACAGCATGTGCTCAAGGGAGTGGGAGAGACCTGGCAAGTCGTCTGGGTCGCTAAAGTTTCCCACATTAACATCCATGGCGGCTGACGCCTTGTCTGTCTCTGCATCGTGAACCAAGAGAACCTCTAGTTGATTGGAGAGCTGAACGACCCTGTAGCTGCGGTCGTCCAACGAAGGCTTCTCAAGAGTGTCCGTGATAAGCTTAGGTGGCTTTGGGCTGTGCTGCTTGACCGCTGGGCCGTCATGGGTGTTCGTCATTGTAGCAGTAGCTTCAGCTGAGAAGTGTCTTTGTTGTGGTGTTGTCTGC
Source organism: Antarctomyces pellizariae (assembly GCA_010623925.1). Classification (NCBI taxonomy): domain Eukaryota; kingdom Fungi; phylum Ascomycota; class Leotiomycetes; order Thelebolales; family Thelebolaceae; genus Antarctomyces; species Antarctomyces pellizariae. The sequence goes on from WCAA01000089.1 coordinate 83,012, forward strand.
TTATTGACTACTCTCTTTACTATCTCTGTCGTATATGTGGGAGGTTTAAGATATTGTAAAGGTACGATTCTCGTAGTTACAGAAGAGTATCTTCTGGTGTTGGTGTTGTAATGGCTAGTCAAAGAGGATGATGCCAGCGGGGGCTTATCGTAGCCGATATTTAGTCGTTCTGCTGGGGAAGCTTCGACAAGCAGAGCTTGGCTGTGGGGTAGCACAGGGGTGTACGATGTTAGCCTCGCGTGTGCGCTGGAAACTGCCCGCTGACCGCTTAGGTGACCGCCTGGAGCTGCTGAGACGCGCAAGCCGCGCAAGGTCGTGTTGGATACACAGCCGGCTTGGAGCTGATTGAGGGTTGTTTGGCGCTTTAAATGCAAGCACCTCTGCACTGTAATCATCGAAGAGTCAGTACAAACACAGTATAATTGAGGATAAGTACAGAAGAAGAAACAGGATTGCGACAGAAGTGATCTCCATGCTCGGTCGCACCGCACAGTCGCACCGCTTAGTCAACTCCGAGCCTGTCTTGTACCTTGGGGATTTTGTTGAGCCGAGGAGATTGGGTTCGCTTGTGGTCGGAAAGACAGTGAGAGTTCGAGATGTGATACTATAGAATTCCAATGCTCTCCAAGAAACAGATTTAGAGTTCAATAAGGATTAATATGGATTGTGAAGATATGGTAAAGGCAGGGGGTCAACGGCTGCATACCAACACCCTGATCACTGGTGTGCCAACACCAAACTATTGGTTTCATCTGTGCATCTTTCTGCACGGCCATCTGCATTTCTGCACGGTTATCTGCTGGCTGCACAATCGCTGGCCGAGATCTAGGTTGATTCCATCAACGTTGACCATCTCGGGGCAAAGAGTTTGTGGCACCACATGTCTTACCACCACATGCATCGCGGCCATGCGACCACATGTAACCCGAAGCCAGATGGCGAAGAGCATATTCGCATTGCATCTGCTGAAACAAAGTTGATTTGAAATCGGTTCCTCGGACGAGGTGACCTTTCTCTTCCTTTTCTGTTTCACGAAGTCGTGATTTGGAACTTCTGAAATCTCCGAAATCGGGCAAGTTGCCGGAATCAACATCCAAGGTATAGGAGGTATATAGAGGTACATAGAGGTATCTTGGCTTTCGTAAAATCAAACAGTACAGCGAAACATGAACGCGACAGAGGGGAAATGACTCCCAAGTTCTAACCGTATATTTCTCCCCCCATGTTCGCTTCCACACCAGCGGGGGCTGAGAGAAACCCTCGAGTGTTACTAACCAGCTGTCAATTTGCCAACACCAACACCAACTATAGAAGTGCATAATCTCGCTTCGCGGTATGGTTCTTGTATCCACTTTCCTTCGCCGCCCAAAAGCCGCGAAGGTTGACGACAAACACCACCAACAAACAACCCCATCAACGACGATTACGATTCTCAGTACTAGCCTGTTTGCTATCAACTCTGAAGAAAACTCGAAAGTGACATTCTTATGACCACCACCACCTGCTGCCTGTCCTATCCCGACGACCTCCTACGCTACCATTCATCGACCACCCGCTGGAGCCAAATCTAGACTCAACAAATCGCCAACTCGCCAACACCAACACAATTTGTAAGTCAGCATATAAACTCAACCCAACCACTCTCAGAATCAATACTTCACACCAATGAATGAATACTTCCAGAGAAAGGTCTTGCCCACCCGGACATTGTATCACACCCCATCGCCTAAGAACTTTGACAGTAACCACGCAACCCGCTAACAATGTCCTCGCCTTTAACCTGTTTGCTGCCACCTTCGGCCATGACCTATATTACCGCGACCAACGACTTTTGGATGCCACAAAGCTCAAATGCATCCACTAATACCCGCCGTTGAGACTGCTGTACTGCAATGAGCAACGACAGGGACTATCGAGCATATGAAGTCGCCGATTCATGGTGGCCTATGCATCGATATACTGCGCATAAGAATAGCTTCAGCACTTGGCTGGTTTGCACCTACCACACCACATGAAACAAGTCCGGTCTTTCGCCTTTTTTTGCAATTGTATCTCTTCTCTATTATGTGATATCTGGTCCCCTACTACCCATTACCCATCCTTTCCCCCATAACCTTGCGTCATATAAATCACACCTCGGCGTGGCATCCACGCCACCATTCCGTTAGCATACACAGCCTTAGATTCACATCACAGTTGCTTGCGGATTTCACGCCGCGGTTGCATATTCCACAGCAAAAGCCTCCAGCGGAAAACAATCTCTTCCCATCGTAAAACAATTCGCACGCCCAAACGGATCTGGGCACGTCGTATCGGGTCCGTGAGCCTCTTCCGGGCTGCGATCCAGTATATAACACCATCAAAGGCCTCAACAGCAGGGACGTTCAGAATATTGTAGATCAAGCTCGACGGAGCAGCCGAGATTTGGTAGTCGACACAGCCTTTGGTGGCGTCGCAGAGGGCTCAATACTCGACTTCTGATGTGATGTTGTTGCTGGATATGACAGCAGAGCCTTTGACGCAGCCATCGACAACCGCAGTGAGATCTGGGCAACAGCCGGTTAGTGGGCATGGGACGTCATTTTGGAGTGTTTGCACAGCTGTGCTTCTTGGGAGGGTCTGGAATGCCATGGGTGTCCTTGAGATGGCCAGAGACCCGGCGGTAATGCCGACAGTGTCGATGAGGCATTTGCAATTGTTGCTTGCTATTGTCTCGTTCATGGAGGACACGAACATTGAAGCAATAAAGATGTGGCAATGAATGTACTTACACGATTGGTCTGGGCAGCGTTGATGGTGTGGCTATAGATAAGTTAGCGACTGTAGCTTACAGGATGCTCCAGCAACTAGCAGTACTCACCCAGCCTCGTTAATCACTAACAATCACAACAGCCGGCTGCGGTGCAATGGTAATAGTTAACGATATTCGCAAACCTATTCACATTCCTAACAGCGGTAACATGTCCATCAGGATTCTCCGCTACAGCCTCAGGGTCGGTTTGGATCTGGCCATCAAAAATCTGGACAACAGTCTCAGCATTCAACCCAGAAGAGCTGTGCACGCTGCAAGTTTGTTACGACCCATCTTATTGTTGCATGCTTGGTGAGCGTCGAAGGATAGACAGCGGAGAAGGACGAGAAAAGCACACCACTTATAATCCAATGTCTGAAGCGGACTTCGCGCCGATTCCATAATGACCGCTAGTGCATGTTTTCTTTCAATTCTTGGTAAATTATTAAGTGGTCATGTATTTTGGCGTTTGATCTGTTGGAATGAAGCACCACTTTGACCGGCTTTGCTGGCTTATTGATGTCCACAGATCTGCATGCTAGTCTTTGGCGAAAGCATGGATCCGTCACGTCCACCCATCTGTGCCAACACGCCTTAGAATTGAGGTACGGCCGTGTCCACAGAATCGTTGACAAGTCTATGGGATCCACACGTCGATGAATCCGTTTCAACAAATCAGATCTAATTTGATCAGATATATCGTCAAGTGCATCGGGTGAGCCAGAAGCCAAGGCGGGAGCCAGTCGCGGAACCACGATCTGGCACAACGCCGCCGAACCAATCGAAACCTATCAATCACGACGTTCTCCTACACCTCACTTACAAGCCTCCTCTCAATGGGATTTCATCTTCCATAAGCAGTTGCAATTCGACGAAAGCCTGGGTCGCTTGTTCTGCTGCCTCTTGTAAAGCCTTCAAACTGTCCACAATCGCCATTGCTTGTTGGAAGATAACACCTAGGCCTTCCAGATTGCGAGTCGCAGCTTTCTGTGACTCAAAGGCAATCTTTGAGCGATCCTCGAATTCTGGAACCAAGCTCAAAGCCGCATCGACGTTATCGATGGTGGAGAGCAGGCTGCTACCGACATTGTCGACATTGACTGTCACCGAAATGTTTGCCTTCTTTGGAAAAAGCTTGGTGAGCCCTGGAGTAGCATTTCTTAGTTTGAAAGCCGTGACCACGAATGCTGTTTTCTTGTTCTGTTGTTTGGCGACATTGGACTCAAGCTTCCGTCGGCGGAGGTCAAATTGGCTTGTTCGACCTTGAAAAGTGCTAATCCATTGGAGATAGACGTGTTAGGATTCAATGATAAGTGTTGGGTAAATAGCACTAATTAAACCTCGTAGGCCTACAAGGATTGTAGATGATAATTAGTTATCATACTGTAGTAAAGGTGAGAGCGAGGTAAATGAGGGAACAGGCTGATTCAGCACAAGTACCTTGTACCCTCAATACCCCTCATCTCTTGCTCCTACGGCAATCGCTGAGCAATAGTCGCTGTCATCCTTGACAAGACGGAGTATGTCGCCTTGATAGAGAAATCTGTTGTTGAGCAGGCAAGATCAGAGCAAGCGATGCTGATTGACGAGAGTGTATTGTTTCTCTTTCAACATGCTTCAGAGCAACTGGAACAAAGTTAGACGTAGTGATTTACTCTGGTCCAGGATTGGGATCAATCTCTTGCCACTGAGGGCGTGATTTTCTTTTGAAATAGCCCCTGTTTGTCTCATCTCTAACCACATCCACAACATTATCAGTACCAATCCTAATTGCGATCTTGATGTACTTATGCAGCTTAAGTTCTCTTTCTCGTATGTTATTCCTCTGCCATTTCGTCTTGTACTAAAGGTAGGCCTTGCTCTTAATGCGTTTGGTGAGGCACGGAGATCCGTTCTGACCAGTTAATATCTTGCCATTGTTGAGGATGTCGTTGATGTACTTCTGGGTAATCCCCAAACTTACACCACTGTGCTTGTTGATGGCCATGAGGTTTCTGCTTTCGAAATCCAATATCCAACAAGTCCCGGGATGGACGTTACACTATTCGACAACCACCCTCGTGTCCAAGTACTTTCTCATGCAAAAGAGACGCAGATACCCTGCGACAATGTATGGACCGTAATTCTCGTGAGCTGTCTCGTCTAGGACAACGAGGACCTGTCCGGCAGTAATAGCGTGGTTATTGCCCGAGCATTCTGCAAAATGATACCTGTTGCCATTGATCGTCGTCGCATATCTATCGCAACAATTGCCCGGAGTATACTGGATGAGTATGCGTGGCTTATACCTGATTTGCAGGTCTGCTCCTGGGCGAGAAAAAATGTTGAAAAGGTGCACTCTCAGCTCATTGGCGCCCATCGGCCAGTTTTCGAGTTGACCATGGATATTACGTGAAAGTGTACCGAATCTTGCCGACTCTTAACCCCGTGGCTCACGATGTCTATTCTGGCCGTATGTATTCTGCGCTGCCTGGAGTAGTTCAGCCATCTTCTTTGCGCGGTCCGACAACGATTCATTGAAGGCTTCCTTTTCTTGCTTATCGGATGGTATACCGCAGTGGCATGAGCGGATACCATGGCGTCCAAGAATGGGTGAGAGTGGATCGGGCCTGGTGCACCTAGGATGGCTTGTAGAGGCTCGAATTCATCAAAATCGCCATGTACTTCTTGGAAAATTTCTGCATCTGGTACGACATAGGTCCCTCCATGTACGGTGCATTACTCACCGTCACGTCTGGTTACGTATAGTCTGCCGGTTCGAAGCTGCGATAAGGTGGAAGTTGGCGGGGTAAATTCATGTTTTGATCTTGCATGGTGCCTGGAAAATACAGACTTATTTCTCCTCGAGGCTTACCGTAATTGTTGGCGTAGTTCAAGCTCTGCGGTTGTAGTTGTTTAAACCGTGTATTCCTGGAGCTTACTCCATAATAACTGGCACAAGACAATAGTACAGAAACTGTTCTTTGTTGAAAGCATGCCACCAAGAAAGCTCCCAAGGCGGAGAAAAGTGACCAAGCAGCTCAGTAGTGACTTGCTCGGGGTGTGGTGGCGATGGGCTATTCGATAAACTGTTTGGTGAACCATCTAGAGCGGGAGACTCGACATCTGCCAAGTTTTGGGAAGACACTTGTCTGAGAACCAGATCGTGATTGGCGGTGTCGGCTTGGAAAGTACGAGGACCGAAGCATTTCTTAGCTGCGTTCTGGGGACTAGCTGGGATCGCTTTAAAGCCAAGATAGTCGCTTAGAGGAGAATACAACAAGCTGGTCGAGTCTTGATTATATCCGGGCTGCCATTTTCTCCGAAAGAGAACTTTTGGGCTCACTATGGGATCCGAGAATGCAGCGTCAGCGGCTGAGAGTTACGCTTCGGGGGTCGACGAGGAGGTTGTGGAGCCATCTGTAAGGACTTTCGGTACAGGTCAGTATTCGACCGGCGAATACTTGCTTCTGCTTCAGATGTCCCTCTGACGGTTGAATGCGTAGAGGTGAATACGAAAAAAAAAACGGACATTCTTCGTTGGCGCCATGCTTGAACGTTGTTAGACAGCGGCAGGATTTACTTGACTTGAAGGTATCGTGACATCTGGGAGCTCCCGTGGGCGTTCTCAGCGGCATCAAAGACACCTGTGATGAACAGTGTTCCATTCTAGGCTAACACTTTGAAATCTCGAAGTTCAAAATCGTGTTGAAAGCTTAGTTCCTGGTTTTCAATTGAGGTTGAAGAAGGGATGGTGATGTTGTGACAGGAACTGGTACTTGACAGGTCCGCGGGATGAAGCGAAGTGGTTTCCTGACAAGAATTCACAAAACTCTGTCTTTCAATGTTTAAATGCTGAGCAGAGGAGACATAGCTGTAATGAAATATAAAGTGTATCTGAAGCCATTGAGACAAAGTGTGATTAAACCAGATTGCAGAAACAAAAGGAGACAGTACTCATATGAGATAGTGGCTCTTTGCGAATCGGGGAGTCGAACCTCCGGCAACCGCGGACGTTTAATCTGACGAACGTTGAGAAGCGGATATGTGGAGGCATACACCAAAAAAGTCGGGACTTTCAAAAAGTAAAGCACATAGCGTTGCGATGCTGCTTCAATGGCGATGTTGGGTGATGACAGGCGAGTTCGTGATTTTTGTACACTCCCAATCTAGGAGGATGGCACGTGGAGTCAAACATCTAACCTGTGGCTGGACCTCTCCGAACGTGGGGCTGACAGATCCCGAGACCACGGTGACACCACCCACTAACTTCTACTACTTCATTTTTTGTTTCCCCTTAACCTTCATAGTCTCACCTTTCAGCTTCTTGGCAGGGTGACAGGGTTTGATTACCATTCGTTGAAACCTTTTTGCTTACATCATTCGCGACCTTGGTCATGACTCTGGTTAGAAGCAGCTGGAAAGTTCCAGTAGCTGAATGCGAAAGAAGGGCTGCTTTGATCCTCGTCTTGACCACATCTGGCTACAAGGGTGCTGAGGTTGGAATGCCTTTGCACAGTTGCCGCTAGCTCAACCGCCGTATTTAACGACTTGCAGCAACCATCAGCCTGGCACACACCTGGCAC